>CM041780.1:116479936-116768710 GCA_023374045.1 Limonium bicolor
GTAAATGAAATGTAAGAAAAATCATGTTCCCATCACTTCCACACCATGGCCGAAAATTTAATACTCATGGGGCTTTGTTTTTATGCCTTGTTCTAGCTTGTTTTATTCATCAAGGACTAGTGGAGGTCCTATTTCATTCAATGCCCAAGTCTACTTTGAGACTTCAAAGGTAATCATCCACTTTTATGCTTTAGAACACATTTCTAACCTAGGTTTTCATTCCTTGAGGGTAGTATATTGTTTAGTACTCATATGAGTCATTGAATATTGATTAGAACATTGGCAAGGGGAATTTAAGTGGTGGCCGAGATTCATGCAAGAAGAAGGTCTAAGGAGGAAGAAGTTAAGATAAGCTTGAGAAAACAAGGTAAAATGCTTACCTAATGGTGGTTTAAGTTTTAAGGGATAAGTTTAGGTGGGTACCAATGTGGCTTAGAGCTTACATTGTGTATTGGGTTATATAACCTAAGAAAAAGAACTTAAATAAGCTTGTGAACTTGTGACTAAGGAGCCAATGGGAATGAGTTAGTAATATAAGTTTAAGATGGATTTTAAGAACGTTATAACTACTATGAAATTGATGAGTGTATTTGCAGGTTGAAGGCTTTTATATGTGGGAAATTCAGTGTTAAGTTTAAGTTATTTAAGGGCCTAAGAGCCATGTCACTTAAGAGCCTTAGTGCTATGCAATTTAAGATTATTGCAATATATTGAGTTTGTTGTGAATGAGAAGGATTTGATGTGTGTGAGATGATTGAATGAGAAAAACAATGCATTTGGGCGTGGTAATATACTAAGGAAGCCATGTCAAAATTTGGAGAGGGAACTAAGTGGTTAAAGTGTTCTAAGGAGATTTTATGACTAAGGATGTTATAGTAAACATCAAAGGTTGTTTTGGTGGAAAGTGGGTAAGCTATGGAGTTCTTGAGTAATAGGAAGACCTAGTGGTGTCTAAGAGGGACTAGGGGTTACAATGGTGAATTTAAGGCACCAAAACCATGGTTAAGGAAGCTAGGAAACTTGTACAAAGTTTGAAGGAAGAATAAGATATAATGACTCATAAGGATGTAAGCATGTGCTAGATTATATATAGTTTTGAGAAGTTTGAGTAAAGCAAGTGAGTATGCAAAATGATGCTTGAGGAGTAGTTAAGATGGTTGTGAAGAAAACACTTGGGTTAGTTGAGGTCTTAGGCAAAATTTATATGTGGAAGTGTAAGAAATTAAGTTATAAGTGTTAAGAGTTTCGTAAGAAATTGAGTACATGATCAAGGAATTTAGTATGAGTTTGATGGATGAATTAGGAGGACTTGAAGGTACCAAAATGATGTTAAGACATGCTAGAATACTTGTGGAGAGGTTGGGAAAAGATTGGTTAGGATTTGAGGTTGAACAGAGGTCAAAAATCATCGTTCTGGACACATTTAGTGTAGGTTCGGGTTTGCAAACTAGCACACAAACCCGGACCACACCAAAGACTATCCAGAGAGTTTAGCCATGGGATGGTCCGGGTTTGCAACCCAGGACTCAAACCCGGACCAGTCCTAAAATTGTCCAGAAAGTTTTGCGATGTATTGGTCCGGGTTTACAACCTCGGACACAAACCCGGACCCATCAGAAAAAGCTACAGAATGTTGAAAAATGGGGTTTTAAGGTTGGGACTTGTTTGGTAATGATATTATAAGATTGTTAGGACATAATTAATGACATATAATGGTCATTAGGGGCATAAACAAGCTTAAGAAATAATAAGAAGTAAGTGGCTTTTGAGGTTAAGGTTAAACTATAGGGACTTAAGAGGTGATAAGTGGGGATCGTTGAGTAAGTTAAGTAGGTTAAGTAAGGTGAATTAAGTTAAGTGATTAACAACCTAAAACTGAATGAATGTTTTAGGACTGGGAATTTGGACTCCGGAAGAGAGTAAGCAACCGAACGACCAACGGTGAACGGTACAGTTCTCTTGTGACCTGCTTGCTAACGAGGTGTCCCTCGGCTTGTGTGCTATTTGTTTTGTGTGCTCACTAAACAAGATAAAGCATGCAACCGGAATATATTATATTTATTGTATTGTTGTGTGATGTTTGAAAACTAACACAACATACCGTGAGAACTTACTAACCAATGTTTAGTAAGGAATTGAGTGAGACTAAGGAACGCCCCCTAAGAAGGGACGATATGAACCGAAAGAGGTTAACCAACAAACAGGGTCTTGAGATTACTACTAACTGGAACTTGAGTGAGGAAACCCGGGACCGATCTCCGGTCATGCATGCTAAGGAAAGGGGGTCGGTATCTATAGCAGATTTGACTTCCGCTTAAGGACTTGTCTTCGGACTTGTAGCTAGGGCCGGTTGCCGGCTCAGCTACGCTGGACTCCCGTCCAGAGTAGGTGGCATTAAGATGGTGTGGTGGGATCACCTAAATCCCAGGTTCGAATAAGCTACAACCATTCCCTTCCAGGAACGGTTTGTATATTGAGATTAAGTTAAGATTAAGATTAAGGTAAGGTTAAGATAAGTTGCAACCGTTCCTTTTTAAAGGATGGTTTGTATTATTAGATTAAGATAAGCTACATCCACTCCTTATTAAAGGATGGTTGTTTCTCAGATTAAGATAAGACTAAGATTGAGGTGAGATAAGGATGGACTAAGATTAAGAGGGAACATTACTTAAGGAGTTAAATAACTAACTCTCTAATTAAGGGAACGCATTTAAGTCTTTCATTGTGTGTGAACTTTGATTGTTCATATATGGATTGTTGTTTACAGCATTTACTATTATGTTGTGCATTTAATCAACCTCCATGCTATCGACAATTAGTCGTCGTAGCCACGTTAGCTTGGGGGCCATGAGGGGATCGTACCAGCATTCGTGCTGACCCCCTTTGGGGGGCTGTTTTTACTACACAGGTACATCAAGGAAGCGGCCGCCGCGAGAGTAAGAAGGGGGTACAAGTGTTACGGGTTAAGTGTGGCCTACGAGTTGTGCATGTACACTCGTATGGCAATTTGAGTTAGTAAGATGTATAGGACGTGAGGGGGTTGTAGAGGGATATGTAATTGGTTAAGGTTGTTGTACTAATGTTCGGTATATTCTGTAGTCAGACCGTGGCAAGGTCCTGGATTGTAAAGAATTCCGCTGTGGACATGTATATATATATATACTGTTAAGTTGCGAGACCACATTTGGATTGAGTTGGGGTGTTACATGGGTAAGTAAGTATCAGTATCAGTAGGGTACCCCACAATGTATACAAGTAGAGTCCGAAACACGGGAAGTAGTCGACTCCGTACTACGGTCAGCAGTATAAGTCAATCAAGAACTAAGGATTACCATGAATGGTTGAAGTTAAGGAACTCAGTTAAGTTAACGAGACTAAAGGAATTAGTAAATTCATTTCAAGGAAATGTTTTAAGAGTCAGGAAGTGCGAAGTGCACTGACTGTTATGTAAAGACATAACATATGTCGTAAGGATCCTCAGGGATAAACATTATGGCTGGAACGGAGACCCAGCCTGTGCATGGCAAGGCAGATGCCCAATGTGGACACATTAATGTGCAATGAACGGGATGAAACTTCTGGAATAAGTACCTACACTGCCGGGAAATGTTGATCTTCACAGAAGGAGATAATAAGCCAGTTAAGAACGCAAACGGGTGTGGCTAACGGAATGTACCAATAAGTGTGAACTAGATGTAAAGGCATAACTTAACAACACCCAGGAGCAATCCTTAAAGGGTGTTCGCATCAACAATTGTTGAACGAAATGCATGACAGAAGCACAAGGGTTGAAACTAACACCCAGTTTAGACATAAGTTGTCAGGAGACGGACTGACAAACCTAAGGGGCATCCCATGAAAGGAAACGGAATGCAATGACCTTGTCATGGAGCTCAATATAATATCCAAACCATGTAATGTTGTACAGAGAAGTACATGTGTGTGGACAGCCTACAATGAGCGCAGCTCAAGGTAGTAAGGCTTATAAGCCACAAATAAAATGTGTTATGAAAATTAGATTGATTGCAAAAGTTTATGTTATATAAGTGAATAGAGTGGAGAATGAACCACTGCATTAAGAGTGGGGATACCTCTCAATATTGTGAGACCGCAGGAGCGGTAGTTATGTGTATCAAGCCCAAGAATTATGTTAAGGATTGACCATGTTGTTATTGAAAGAGAGCAGTTAGCTTAGTAACATGTGTGTATAAAGTGAAGCACCGAGCTGGATAATGCCGGATTGTGACTCGAATGATCAATGCTCAAGGAGCATACAGTAGTCATCCAAATAAAGGACGAACCATAACACGAATGATGTGAGTACATATGTGGAAGTTAATGTGGCACTAAATACGATATAAGCTGATGTTATACAAGGAGTAAGAGCACGGTGCGCAGCAAGCGACCGTTGTATAAGTATGTTAAATGATAATGTGGCAGATAAAACCAGTTAAGAGTTAAACTCAGTGGAGATGCAAGATAAGTGATGTTAAACAGACTGGGCAATAAGCCAGTGGTAGGTACTATGTGATGAGGAACTCAGTGTGAATTCCTACTGCAATCGCATAAGGGATTTACTGTCAAGAGTTTACGCCTCTGCACTCTATATGACTGAGTGTTTTGGTATTGCACTTGTGCAGTAATGATCGAGTGGGATAGCTAGGATTTGGGGAAATGTTAATTGTGGTAGAGTAACGCTATAATGACCGATGCATAGGAAATGCAAGATCGCACCAATGAAAGGATACTTGTACAAAACCAAATGTGGAGGCATGATTAAGAATAAGTGACTACAGTAGCACTAAATACCAAATATTGGTATGGAACATACCTTGAGTGTGGGTGATAACTGAGAGAGCACTACACATTAGGTAGTAGCTCAATCTCAACTGACTGTCAGTCGGAAGGGAACAAGTCAATCATTGTGAAATACATAACTGTATACACAGTAAATTATTATGGAAGTGGATAGAAAGTTTATAACTCACCGAATTCGCTAACGGTAAGAGATACCACGCGTCGGTTGAGAAACCGTTATTACCAAGATAAAGGTGATAATTGGAGAAGTACAATACAATAAGAATAATGAGTGGGGCAAACTAAGCTCTACGGTTATCAAAGTTGTGCAGCGGAGGCCAATGAACCCATGCTTCAGATACGAATATGCATTGTGAATACGAATAAATGGCTAATTATTAATGCCTAGAAGCCTCACAGGCCAGAACCGAAACCAGCTAAGAGTTTAAACAAACTCCAATGAGAATTCTTGGTTTAGGGACTAAACCGCCAATACGGTTAAGATCCTCTAACCAGAACACACACTAGTAGAAAAAATAGCTATTTCACCGGTTGTTATGGGCCTATTTCGCCGGTTTAAAACCGGTGAAATAAAAGCCGACGAAATAGATTTCACCGGTTATAGAACCGACGAAATAGTCATGTTTATTTCACGGTTGTAAACACAACCGCCACCAAAATATGTATGTCTGAGGCGGTGGGAAAACTTCACCTATTTCGACGGTTTTTTTAGAACTGGTGAAATAGTCATATTCTATTTCACCGGTTTTTAGCACAACCGCCGAAATAGGTATGTCTGAGGCGGTGGGGAAAACTTCACCTATTTCGACGGTTTTTTTACAACCGGTGAAATAGCCATATTCTATTTCACCGGTTGTTTGTCACAACCGCCAAAATAGGTATCTCTGGTGGGGAAAACGTCACCTATTTCAACGGTTTTTTAAAACCGGTGAAATAGATGTGCCCAGATTTTTGACATCCATCTATTTTGGCGGGTTTTATAAAAAACCGGTGAAATAACTAATTTAAAAAAAAATATTTTTTTTTACATACCACACATATTTTCGATTATCAAACTGCATATTCAATATAAGGCATTCAGATGCACCTGTATTTACAATCAACCCATACAACTGATATTTTCATTCAAACGGTTTTCCATCCATTTTTACCAAAAGCAATATTCACTCACAGTACATAAGCGCTTGCAAGCGCGTTTACAACATATTTCTACCAAAACTAATATCCACTTATAATACAAGATATCCGTAACATATCTAAAGAAATTAGCTTCAATAATACAAAGCTCCGGAGATATAATTTGCCCACCTCTCAAGCACATAGTCAATACTGGATTTGTGTACACACTCTTTTCACCAATAACTAGACTTAATGCCTACAAAATTGACAAAAAGAAAACAAAATTGTAAGTAATCAATAGTTACAAGTGGTTACAAATGAATTAAATCTAGTTAAACAATAATTTAACACATACCTTCTCCAATGTATAATCATCCCACATGCCATTGCTGACATTATATCATACATATATCTATGATATAATAACCGCACTCTGAGCCTCCAGGTTGTTTTGCACACTACATAATGACAAATAAATATACTTAAAAGATTACATAAAACATATTCATATTCAATTAAAATTGAGTGTAAATATATTTTAACATACATCTATTGTATGCCATTGAAGTGGTCTTATTTTGATTTGAATTTGACACTCACTCAAAGCACGCGTGAATGCACTGTGTGTATATAAAAACATACACACATTAGAAATATATACACACATATCTGTTAAATTTGTTGTATGAAAAATATGTGTCAGGATATAACTCCTTACTTTGTCAATATTGCACTGATTGACACTGATGTTTGTCTGTGTTGAATCAATAGAATTGAAGTACAAAACTCGTGGATTTTCCATGCAAAAGACAATCAATGACCAGTGTTTCCTACATAAATAATTAAAAACATCACAAGATAATTCAAACATATATAAGAACAAAAAAAATACATAACTTAAAGTAAATAAGCTAAAACGTAAAAGCCCCCTTACTCCTCGTGGTATGGCAGCAATAAGTATGACTTTGTACGACATTTTTTAACTGCCGAAATGACATAATTCATTAATCCTTGAAGATCACTGCTAGCATTTGCGGGACAACAAATTGATGGCGACAGAAACCCAAAATGTTGATTTGAACATGTGCAACACAAGGAATCTTCTATTGTTGTAATTTATAGCAGTACCATGCTACTCATTTCTATGCTCATCCCTGCTTACTGGGTGTGACAGAAAGAAAAAAAAAATCAAAACTTCTATGTTTAATTGCTGGAACAAGAGCATAAGTTTGGAGTATTTACCGTTTCAGAATTGAACTAATTAAAGCCCCTTGTTCAATCTGGTGTGAGAGATTGCAGCAGGTTAGTGATTATCTCTGCAGGTATGAGACAGACAAGAAGAGGAACAACCCTTCATTCTTTAATCTGGGGTACAAGATGCGCAAATAACCGTTTAACTCGCGCGATCTAAACAGAACAAGCAACAGGGTATGTTTTTGAATAACAAACTACTATGAGGAACAAGAAGAATGAATGACAAAACAGGTCCTTCAGTTTTCTTTTTCTGCAATGTTACATGGTTGAACAGACTAGATTGTATTAGGCTATGTTTTGTGTAATTGCAGTAAACCGGTCCATGTTAGACCCGGTTTACTTCTTCCCCTTTTCCTTATTCTAGGTTATATCCCCGCTTCTTCTTCCCTGTAGAATGACTCACGCATTCTTCTTTTCTCCTGAGCATTGTCGACAATCGTGTATCATACAAAACTGGAATTCCCAGTTTTGTTAATCAATAAAGCATCTTCGATTCATTTCTTCAATTCCGTCATGGTATCAGAGCACTAGGTGCTTCGTTAGGAAATCGACAAGAGGGAAGAATCAAAGATGAGTAAAGAAATCGGCGAGAAAAAAGGGTGGAGGTTCTACTACTCAAATCGATCAAGGCGACCCCCTGTACGTGCACGTCACAGAACAACCGGGACAAGCTTTGACTACGAAGTACACCGGCGGTGATGGATTCTTGTCTTGGAAGTATAGCATGCTTCGGGCGCTCAAGGCCAAGAACAAGATAGGGTTGTTAACGGCAGCATCCAACGCCCCGGTGAGCAAGATTCAGTACGCCTCGCCGCCTGGGAAAGAGCAAATTCGCTTGTGGTCTCATGGATAATTTCCTCTCTGGCTCCAAACATCGGCCGAAGCATCATGTTCGACGAAACCCGAAAGATGTTTGGGACTGGCTTTGTAAGCGGTTCGAAAAGAAAAATTGACCACATTACAAAACATCAAGGCCCAGATGGTGAGTTTAAAACAAGGTGAAGACAGCGTAGCAGACTACTTCATGAAGCTTCGTGAAGTCTGGGCTGAATATGATCTCGCCTCCCAGTCGATGCTTGTGAATGTTGCGGTGCGTGCAAATCGAAGTACCCAGAAGAAAAAAAGAGAAAAGGAGGAACTAGTCCATTTTCTCATGGGCCTCAACAAAGCGTACAAAAACATTCGGGGTCAGATTCTTGCACAAAAGACATACCCACGCTCGAGGAAGCTTACTCCTTGTGATCCAAGAAGAATAACAATGGGGAAGCGATTCGAAAGAAGATGAGGATCATACCATATCTCTCGCAGCAAAAGGAGGAGGAAAATTCTCGAGCTCGAACAAATAGAAATCGCACTATACCTCTGGAAACCCTAAATCTGCAACAAAGAAATCTAATACGAGAAGTACCACAGATAAAAAGGATGCACCGAAATGCACAAACTGTGGAAGACTGGGCATTTCAAGAGTGACTGTTGGTGGATCGTTGGGTTTCCCAGCGGAGAAAGTAGAGATCGAGAGAGATTCGGGTTGGTTCTGTTGCAGAGGAAGATAGACGAGACTCTACTTCAAGAAGCAATGAGATAGATTCGTCCCCAGTAAAAGGTTTCAGTGCTGATCAATCAACCAACTCGTGAATTACCTTCAACAGCAAAAGGGAGATATCAACAACAACAAACAATCACTTTCGGGGATTTTTCAGGTAATACACGTACTCTATTAGCTTTCTTCCATGTTTGAGCCTGAACAGAAATAAAACCCTAGAATGCTTAAAGGATATGTGGATAATTGATTCTGGGGCAACGGAACATATTAGTGGAAATAACTTACTGCTGACCAATCTGAAATCTTTGGATAGATTTAGGGAAATAACTTTGCCCGATGGTCACAAAGAAATTGTGAGATATATTGCTAACCTTTCTGTTGAAACACTGAATGCCTGAGGAACATAATGTATGTTCCAACTTTTAAGTTCAATATTGTTTCTGTGGCCAGATTAATAGAAGCACTGGGAATAGAGATTGTTTTTAGTAAAAGCTATTGTTTTCTGCAGGATTCTGAGAGGAATATATCTCAGAAGATTGGTGAACAAACTGCTGGGTTGTATTTTCTTGACATATCTGCTTTGAGTGCTTATCTGCTAGACAGAGATACTGATGCTTATGCTTGTATGAATTTTAACAGTGAGGCTAGAACTGATAAGAATAGGAAACTGCCTTTGTGGCATAATAGACTTGGTCACATTCCTATGTCAAAATTGTGCAAAATTTCTGAGATAAGACTTGCGAAATCTGAACATTCTGTTTCTGGAATATTATCCTTGCACTATCTGTTTTAAAGCAAGAAGCAAAAGAAAGAAATTTTCTCTTTCTAGCATAAAACCACTCAGCCATTCGAAAGATCCATGTGGGCATCTGTGGACCCATAAGGGTTCCAACAACAGATGGACATAGATACTTCCTCACCATAGTGGATGATTATAGTAGAGGAACTTGGATCAAACTTCTTAGGCAAAAATCAGAAGCTTTGAAACAAATAAAGGATTTCGTTATTCTGGTAGAAACACAAATGAACAAACATGTTAAAACAGTAAGGAGTGATAATGCAAGAGAGTTGGGAAAATCGTTGAAGGGACAGAATTCTTCAAAAACAAAGGAATAATCCATCAGACCAGCTGTCCCCATACTCCTCAACAAAATGGAGTAGTTGAAAGGAAGCAAGGCCATTTGATGGAAGTTGCTAGGGCTTCCTTTATCAGTCTGGTTTAGATCCTAAGTTTTGGGGCTATTGTGTGAACAGGCAGCTTATTTATCAATAGAATCCCTTCTAAAGCCATCAAAAATCATACTCCCTATGAAAGAATTTATGGGACTAAACCTGACTACAATAGCATAAAAAGTTTTGGGTGTCTTTGCTATATACCAACATTAATCCCAACAAAGGAAAGTTAGATCCTAGAGCTCACATTGCATTTACCTTGGTGGCTGCAAGAATACAAAAGGTCACAAAATTCTTTCTTTAGAAAATAATACTGTGACTGTCAGCCGCGATGTTACATTTTTTTGAAAACATTTTCCCTCTGGTTGATAGTGAGTGGAAGCCTTTATTCAGTCAAAACAAAGATTCCTCAGATATTCTTTTTCCAGAACACACATCTACATAGAGGATGATACTGAAACACACACACCAAGACACATTACTGAAACAGAAAACACAGATACTATCAACCAGCCTGCAGAAACAACAGATCCCATGATTGAAACTCCTCCTAATGAAGCTATTGAACTTAGAAGGTCGACTAGGATTCACAAACCACCCTCCAAGTATGATGATTATATATGCTCAACTTCCCTAGACCACAAAGACCTTTTCTCTGTCATTTTAAGTGCCAGACTTGATCAAGGAAATCCAAATAATTCGGCCATTTCTTCTCTAAACAGTCTTACCGATCAGACCCAAAAACAATCTATCCTCTCATGCTCCCTTGGCCCAAATTAGCACTTTCCTTGATCATGTTTATAACTTAGATGAACCCTCAAACTACAAGTCAGCTAGCAAAGACCCTAGATGGGTCAAAGATGGCTGAAGAATTTGAAGCTCTTCAACTTAACAACACTTGGTCAGTTGTTAATCTTCCTAAAGGAAAAAAACCCATAAGCTGTAAATGGGTTACAAAACAAAACTTAAAGCAGATGGCACTCTTGAGCGATTTAAAGCCAGACTTGTTGCTAGAGGGTTCACTCAAAGACCAGGCCTAGATTATGCAGAGACTTTCTCCCCTGTTGTCAAACTTACCACCATTCGTGCCCTTGTCATAACAGCTATAAAAAAGGGCTGGATCCTTGATCAACTCGATGTAAACAATGCTTTCCTCCATGGAGATCTCCATGAGGATGTTTACATGAGTATACCCGAGGGTCTAAATGTGGATGGTACAAACAAAGCATGCAAACTACATAATCTATATATGGTCTCAAACAAGCTTCTCGTCAATGGTACGAGAAGCTAACACAATTCTTACAAAGTCTTGGTTTCCACCATTCACAAAATGACTATTCTTATTTGTGAAACAAAAATCAGATAGTGTTACTTTGTTAGGGATCTATGTAGATGATATGCTTGTTGTTGGCAACGATGTGAGGGAGATAAATTCTTTAAAGAAACAACTTGACAAGGAGTTCAAAATAAAGGACTTAGGAAGGTTGAATTATTTTCTTGGAATGGAGTTCTTGCAAACAGAAAAAGGAATTATCATGTCACAGCAAAAATATACAAACCAAATATTAAAAGAATTGGGATGGAAAAGTGTAGAGCATGTGTTTCACCTCTGCCTACCATCTGAAAATATCCACAGATTCTGGCACCAAACTGGACAGACCCACCGTGTACAGATGTCTAGTAGGAAAGTTAAATTCCCTTACAAACACTAGACCTGACATTGGGTTTGCAGTCCAGTTTCTCAGCCAATTTCTTCAATCTCCAACAACAGAACATCTGAAAGCAGCCTACCATACCCTTTCATACATAAAGGGAACCTCTGGTTACGGTTTATTCTTCAATAATAATGACAATTACGATCTAATAGCCTATTGTGACTCAGATTGGGCATCATGCCCAATCACAAGGAAGTCCATATCAGGCTATTACATCTTACTTGGTGGCTGCCCATTAAGTTGGAAATCTAAAAAAGCAAGTTTCTGTAGCTTTATCTTCTGCTGAGGCAGAATATAGAGCCATGAGACAAGTCACCAGCGAATTAAGCTGGTTGACTAGACTATTAACAGAAATCGGTTTACAAAACATTACCCCTATACCTCTGAAATGTGATAACTTGGCTGCTATACACATAGCCCGTAATCCGGTCTCTCACGAACGCACAAAACACATTGAATTAGACTGCCATTTCGTTCGTGAGAAATTGCAGGAAGGTCTCATCCATGTTCAGTACGTGCCCAGCACACATCAGTTAGCTGATGTCATGACAAAATCATTACCAGGTAAGCATTATCAGAATTCTTTAACATTTTGGGATTGCAGGAACAAGTGATTATGGCTAGCATCAGCATTACAAGGCACAAAAGGATCATTTTAGCAAGCTAAAGCTGCTCCTTTTGAGGGGGGTATTGAGATACGCGCTGGATATATTCAGGGGTTACTTAGTCTGTATTCTAGGATGTTACATATTGTACTTTTCTAGATTGTATTAGGCTATGTTTTGTGTAATTGCAGTAAACCAGTCCATGTTAGACCGGTTTACTTCTTCCCTTTTCCTTATTCTAGGTTATATCCCCGCTTCTTCTTCCCTGTAGAATGACTCACGCATTCTTCTTTTCTCCTGAGCATTGTCGACAATCGTGTATAATACAAAACTGGAATTCCCAGTTTTGTCAATCAATAAAGCATCTTCGATTCATTTCTTCAAATTCCGTCATATTCTAATGTCGTGCAGGAGGAAATAGAAACAGAAAGAAGCTAGCAGGTCACTTCAGTTTGCAAGTTACCGTGGGAATAAAACAAGAACACTTCTGTTTATTTTTGTGCTAAGATTACCGTGAGTTTAACAGAAGACAAACAAGGCAGCACTGGTTTATTTTGCTAAATTGTAGTGTGGAATAAGAATGAAACAGACCGCACAAGTTTCTGGTTTTGGTTTGCTAAACTGCCGTGAAGAATAAGATCAAGAACCGACCAGATGGAAAAGACAGCAGCAAGAAATTATGTTCTGGTTTTTTTCTACTTGCAAAACTACCGTGAGTTTTAAATAAGGAAAACAATGCAGCAGTCCTATTTTATTGTGCATTACCGTGAGGAAGAAGAGGTGAAAATAGACAGCTTCATCTCTGCTGAGTCAGCAAGCTACCGTTGATAAAAATAGGATGCAACAGATTCTGGTTTTCTTTTGCAATTACCATAAATCGAAAGAAGGAGAACAACACCATATTACAATGGAAACAGAAGAGAAAGAAGGCGGACAGCAATACAACCTAGATGTTATAGGAATAACACTGTTACATTGCAAACTAGTATTCTGTTACAAGATGTAATAATTAGTTGCTGTCCTAGCTGGCACAGTACTATAAATAGCTAAAACAGATTGTAATAAACATACATTGATAATACAAACTCATTCTATTCCCTCTTCTCTCGGTCTCGTCTTTCTTGCCAAGCTGGCTCTCTTCTGCAGCTTGCAAGGTTAGTGGAATTGGTGTTTCAAGAACACTGGTTTCTTCCTCCATGGTTACTCTTCTATCTGATCTACCTTCTCATTTACTCTTCTGCTGCACTGTTACATTGCTGCTGTAACATAGGTATCAGATTCCAGTGATTCTGTGACAAATGGCGGAGACACGTAATAGCCAGTTGATCAGAGAGGCAGTCAAAGAATTGGAAGCAACGTTTCAGCCTCAGATCCAGGCCTTGATTATGGAGCAACATGCTAAGATGGAGCAGAGCATTACGGAACAAAATGCTAAGATGGACAGAAGCATCGCCGAGCTTTTTGAAGCGTTGCGCGTGCACACGTCGGGACCGGATCGGCATCAAGTAGAGTCTGATCGTTCTTCTGGTGAGGCGTCTAGTCGTCGTCACTCCTATTCTGGCGTAACACGTCTGTCTGGAAAAATTAGATTTCCCTCGATTCAATGGGGGAAAAGGTGAAAGAATGGCTGTTCAAGGTTGAGCAGTTCTTTGCTATAGATCATACGCCGGAGGAATCAAAGGTCGGTATTGCGTCAATCCATTTCGACTCCGTTGCGGCTTCCTGGCATCAGTCGATGGTTCAATCTATAGCGGGGCAAGCATGAGTCGTGACTGGTCATTATACAAGGAAGCTGTTAAAGAACGCTTCGGTGAGATCTTGGACGACCCGATCGCGGAGCTCAAAGCTCTACAAGAGACAGAAGGGATCTTGGAGTACCATAGCCAATTCGAGCTCATACGTACTCGAGTTTCTCTACCGGAAGACTACCTGGTGAGTGCTTACCTGGCTGGACTGCGTAATGATACGCAAATGCATGTCCGCATGTTTCAACCCCGTACGATTCAGCAGTGCTTGTTATTAGGTCGCCTTTATGAAAAAGCACATCCGCGCCGTGCCGGTGCTCCGTCTTGGTAGTCGGTAAGGAATCCGGCGACCATTCCATCTGCGAAAGGACTGTTGCCCACTCCGAAGGAATTTGATGTTCACAAAGCTCAGGGGAAGAAAGGTAAAGAAATCTTTGCTCCTAAAAAATTTTTAACCAACGGAGCAAATGATATGACCGTCGGGCTAAGGGTCTTTGTTCTATGCGACGAGAAATATACCCCAGGCCACACTTGAAACATAAAAAAGCTCAACTCTACCTGTGGAGGGTGATTTTCCGGTATGGGGGGGTCTATCTAAATATGATCTGACTGAAAAGCCGAGGTCCTAGAAAATGCCATTCTGTGGGGGGTGAGAACCGTTATTCTGGCATCCCTCAAATACCTACTAAATCGTCCGTCTTTCCCAGAAAGCATGAAGGGGAGTGCAAGTGTGCACTACACCCGCTCTCGATGGGCTCCACGCGGACTTATGCCCTAAAGGCGGAAGTTGACTAGAGTCGCCACCTAGTTTGACCTAAGGAACTAGGAAGGGGGAGAAGGGTTCTAGGAACCGTTAATTGACTCTGTGATTTGTTGCCTATGGATAGGACTTATCTGATCAAGCCAGAGATTCTGTGTGGGTTCGCACTGGGTTACACCCTTAGAAGTGGCAACGACCACGACTTCGGATTGGTGCCCGAGGAAACCTCGGTCTCCAATTGTCGGGATTGCCTTCTTTCAAAACCTTTTGGAGAGATTCATTTAAAGGCCAAGGATAGGATTAGGACGAGGAGAGAGAAAGAGAGTGGATGAGGTGAGCTCTTCGTCAAGCTAGCACCCATAAAAGGGATGGGTGAATTCGGATGAGTGTAGAATGAGAATTGGGAAAAGTCTGAGGTTGAGTGAATAAACAAGACTTAGTGTCTGATGGTTGAAGTTCATGGGAGCCGAAGAAGGTTTGAGCGTTTTGAGAGATGTGAGAGCCACCGTAGAGGGGAATGGGGTTTTTTGTTGGAATGGGGTCGCACCCTAGATGGGCTGCCTACGTACTCAACTCCCTGTTGAGATCAGACCTTACGTAGTTCATGGATTTGGGGTTTTGGAAATTTTGATGTTTGTGGAGTTTGAAGATATTTGAGGTGTTTGAGATTTAGAAGGGTTTAGAGTTTCGAGAAGTTTCGGGTTTGGGATGCTAGCCTGTGAGACGCTCGGGTCTGTGAGACGTTTGAAACCTTGAGATGTCGAAGTCTGTGAGACGCTTGGGTCTGTGAGACGCTCGGGTCTGTGAGACGCTCAGGTCTGTGAGACATTCGAATCATTGGGATGACAAAGCCTGTGAGACACTCGGGTCTGTGAGACATTTAAAGTGTAGGGGAATTTGGAATGGAATTGAAACTAAATTGAAACTGAAGTTGAATCGGGGTTGAATGAATATTGATTTGAATTGGAATTAAATGAATTTGGGGTTTGAATGAGTTTGGAATTGAACGAAGTTTTGAATTGAAGTTAGAATGAATTGAAACGAATTTTGAATTGAATGAATTTTTATGAATTTTTATTGGAATTGGATTTGAATTCGATTGAAATCGAAATTGGACTTGAATTGAAATTAAATCGATTTTGGATCGGAATTGAGAAGAATTGGGATGGAATTGAAGTTGTAGGCCAAATTTAAGCTGATAGACCTGGTTTGGGCATTGGAAGATGGGCCGAGTTGGGCCTTGAAATTGGGCCGGTTGGGCCTTGTGGAATGGGTCTCGAATTGGACTTTGGAAAGGGCCTCGAATTGGGCTTTGGAATGGGCCTCGAATTGGGCTTTGGAATGGGCCTCGAATTGGGCTTTGGAATGGGCCTCAAATTGGGCTTTGGAAGCGGGCCAGGTTGGGCCTTGGAAAATAGGGCCAGGTTAGGACCTAGAAATGTGGGCTAAGTTTGGAAGTGGGGCCAGAATGAATTTAATTATTGGGCCTCAAACTGAATGACTTGCAGTTGGGATCGACATTGGATTGGAATGAATTTTGAATTGTGTATGAAGAGTGTTTGATGAGTGAGTGGGGAAGGATTACATTTGAAATGTGTTCGATGAGTGAGTAGGGGAGCTGATTTTGAAGTATGTTTGGTGCTAGAGTGTGAGAGAGATTGATTTTGTAGAGTGTTTGATGAGAGTATGAGAGAGATGGTTTTGTGAGTGTTTGATGAGAGTATGAGAGAGATGGTTTTGTGAGTGTACGATGTGTGAGTATGAGAGGGATTGATTTTGGAGTGTGTTTGATGAGAGAGTGTGAAGAGCTTGATATTGAAGAGTGTACGATGTGTGAGTATGAGAGGGATTGATTTTGGAGTGCAATTTGACTCATTAGACCTTTGAATTGATTTAGAATTGGATGATTGATTGATTGTAAATTTTATTCTGACAATTATGGATTGTGTGGAAAATTTTATAAAGGAAGGGCATTCCCCACCGACCAGACTCTACGGCCCGTTTGAGTGAGGAACATCCCCAAACCTAGAAGCTTTTCTAAACTGGACTCGAAACGTCCAGATATAAGTGGGTAAACCTAAAGGCTATTTTATGGCTACATGTGCCAAACCAATCTATCAATTTATAAGACGAAACTGACAAATATAAAAACGTTCAATGTATAACGGAGTCGAACATGTATAAACAAGCATTCAAGAATATGTACAAAAGATAGTCAAGATAAAGATAATATGGCTAGCGACCATTCAAGAATATGTACCAAAGATAACCAGGATAAAGATGATCAAGGCAACAAATACACAAAATTATGAAATACAGGACTATAATAGATAGTACAACTAATTGACAGATTACAACTCATGATAAGAATTAAAGTGCTGAATTAAAGTGTCAAATTAAAAAGAGCTGCTATGGGGGGTCGCATCGACGCCGCCTCACTCGAGCTGAAGGGGATCCGATACACCAACCGTTTTTTTTTGTGTTTGAAGGAGAGTTCCGATAGTCCTAGCCAAAGTCCAGCTCCTTAGTCCCCAAGCGGTTCCTCGTTCCTCAAGCAATACGTACATGTCATGGAACACAGACAAAGAGACACAAGATTAATTAGTAATGAAATGTAAGAGGGTTGGGGTGTGTGCAATGGGATCATACGGCCCCTCTCAATGGGAGGAAAGGGGGCAATCTAATCATCTCCCACACCCCAACCGAGAACATAGAAGAGTTTCAAGCTGCCAACAAATGCTAAGGATTGTAAGATAAATCAAGCATTGGGGTTGCTACTCAAATTAATTCGTCATCTTAGATTGTGACTCAAACCGAAGTGTAGTATCAAAGATGTGACGTTGTGAGTCATGTGGGATCATACCTAGAAGGGTTTATATCATTTCCCTCTAAGATAAAGAATTAATAAGGACCATCCAGCCAAAGAGTGATTTATCTGACAATTATAACATAGGACAACTATCACTCGAGTCATGTTCATATCTAAGCGCAAAGGGACAAGTAATGCTAGTTTCAAACAAATATCCAAACCAAATCAATGCACAAGGGACAAGTTCAAAGCCGGAGTATTCCAATTTCCAAACCGAATTTAAGGCGCGACAAGAGATACCAGTATGATTGCTTGTGATAAGAGAGCTAACCGACAATGTTTCCAACCGAGATGAGCAAGGGACAAGCTCCGCAGACACGCGTGATCAATGAAATCCATCATCAAATTCCAAGCCGGATGTACCAAACTAAGCAAGTCTCAATAATATACCTCAGTAAGAGAGCAAAACAGAGGTCAGAAAAAGCATCTTACAACCGAATCTCAAGCTTAAATGTTCATTACGAATAAAGCCAACGAGCCCAATGAACAAGTAAAAACTGAACAGACTGATGTATCGGATACCAAGATGTTCGAACCCAATGAGCCTATCAGAATAAACAAATCATATTCCAGATGCATAAACCCTCTGTCTCGATCCAGTTCCAATGTCAAGGTCAGCAAGACACGCTTTCACAAAGTGAAAACGCTTAATCAAGCTGCAAATAAACTCGAGATTTGCACAAGATAACCTGGCTCGCCTAGTCACAAACAAAATCATAGCTCAGATTTTGTAGCATGATCATATCAAACAGTATTTTGAATCGATGAATCAAAAACCAATTTGGGTGTTACAATAACACTTCTGGCTTCATTAGATGATGATTAACAATCCAACATGAGGCAGCATAATGTGATCGAGCAAATATGAGATAAACGGGGCCAAGGAGCCGTGTATACCCACGTATTCAGTAGACAAACCGAACCCGGAAAGTGAAACTTCGACAGTCCTCAAAATCGAAGCAACAAACCCCACAAAACAAGGCGTTTCCAGACTTAGTTTAGAGCCAGCAAAAGCCTCCACGAGCTAATCTCAGATGAACTCAAAATAGCCAGCAGAACAGAGAATCGAACAGGCCAAAGCAATCCAAACGTACAAACAGAAATCCAAAGAGGCTAACAAAAGGAATTTCACAACCACCGGTTACCAAAATCGAGAGAATCGGTTGAAGGGATGAAATGAGGTACTCGACGATCACAAACAGGGCCATAGTTTAAGGGTTGATGACGAAATCGCAAGGCCGGAGACGACCGTCATCAACTTACATTGGCGGCGTCGGTTCCTCGATGATGCGCCCTTACGTCGGTTCTCCAAGAATGAAATCGATTGGGAGTGAGGAGTAGGTGTGTTCCGCATTCGCCAGTGAGTGAATTGAGAAGGATGAAGGTTGCAGAGCACGCGTGCTCTTTGGTTCGCCAGTAGGTTAGGGAAATCGCCAACGCAGAGAATGAACAGAGGTGGGAGAAAGGTTCTGTTGTTGTGAGAATTAGGATCTCCGTCGGCTGGGTTTAGCAGAGGGAGAAGAAGATGAAGGTCGGCTGGTTGTCTTTGTTTTCAAATCGGAAGGATGGGGATGATGGTAATGAAAGTGAGGGAGTGCGGTGGTTGAAGGTAGAGAACCGAGGAAGGAGATGATTGGGGGCTTGGGTTAGAATTGTGGGGAAAATGAAGATAATGATCGAACCGAGGGAGAAGCCGATGGAGGTGGATCCTTGGAGGAAGAAGATTGTCGATCAGGGAGGCGACTACCGTGTTCTTTCTTTGTGAGAGGGAGAGGATGACTCTTTTTGTTTCAGAAAAATGGAGCGTCCGAGAGAATGGGATGATCGGGAGAGAAGAGAATGAGCCTTGGATAGAGATCAGTCATGACGAATTGGATCCGTTTAGGGAAATTGAAGAAATGCTTGTGTATGCTCGTTGTGTTTTTGTGACCGAGAAGAACAAAACGAAGGAAGGCTGCTCGAAGATAAAGACCGATAGTCGAGAACTTGGGGATCGGAGCAGTGACGGCTACTCGAGAGAGAGAGGAAAACAGTAGGGTTTTTGCTTGCTTTTAAAGGCAGCCTTTGGATGTGGGCTGTGTTTGTCAAGATGGAGCAAATGATCAGATGGGCCTTGAATATTGGGCTAGGTTGGGTTCGGCTGAAAACTAGGTTAAACCAGGCCTGCCTGACTAGAAAATGAGATAGTAAAATATCATCATAAAAAATGAAATGCTCACAACTACGGAAAGGTGACGAAAAAACGATGGTTTTTTTTTTTTATGAAAACTCATTTTCAAAAAAGTGGTTTTTAAGAAACGCTTGAAAATTGGTTTAAGAATTTTGTCAAAAAAAAAACGATGGTTTCGTTTTGGCAAGCGCGTTGATACTTTTTGAAAAAGAAAGGCGACGACCCCTCTTATTTTTAGAATTTGCTTTATGGGGTGAGAATTTTTGGTGTCTACAGATGGCTCCCCTTGATTCAATTCTGCAAACCCTTGCAGAAGTGGATCAAGGTTGACGGGGCGCCAAAAATTCTCACTGCGGTTAGTGGTGCGTTGGGATGCGACCGTGAGTGCGTGAATACGATTGGAAGTACGAGGTCTTATGACGAGTCTCAGTTAGACCTCTTGACATCTAACCCTAGGACTTATGATGAGCCTAGGATACTAGCAATCCGACTTGGTTTTAGGGTGCACGAGGGCTTAGGAGTGCCTCAACTGGACCTCTTGATATCCAGTCCTAGGGCTTATGACGGGCCTAGAATGCGATTGAAAGTACGAGGACTTAGGAGTGCCTCAACTAGACCTCTTGATATCTAGCTATAGGACTTATGACGAGCCTATAATACCAACAACCCGATTTGATTTAAGGTGCACGAGGGCTTAGGAGTGCCTCAACTGGACCTCTTGACATCTAGTCATAGGACTTATGACGAGCCTATGATACTAACAATTAGATTGATTGGGGTGCACGAGGACTTATGACGAGCCTCAACTAGACCTCTTGACATCTAGCTATAGGACTTATGACGAGCCTATAATGCAATTGAAAGTACGAGGACTTAGGAGTGCCTCAACTAGACCTCTTGACATCTAGCTATAGGACTTATGACGAGCCTATAATACCTTAATGGAGTACGTACTAGTAGCGTAATAGCTGCCTAGCAGGTGGATGTGAAACGATCTTGCGCTAGTAGCGTAATAGCTGCCTAGTGAAGGAAAAAACTGACGGGACCGCACTAGTAGCGTAATAGCTGCCTAGTGGGTTATGAAGTGAACGATCTCGCACTAGTAGCGTAATAGCTGCCTAGTGGAGGAAAAAAGGCGAGACCGTACTAGTAGCGTAATAGCTGCCTAGTGGGTTATGAATTGGACGATTTCGCACTAGTAGCGTAATAGCTGCCTAGTGGAGGAAAAAACTGACGGGACCGCACTAGTAGCGTAATAGCTGCCTAGTGGGTTATGAAGTGAACGATCTCGCACTAGTAGCGTAATAGCTGCCTAGTGGAGGAAAAAAGGCGAGACCGTACTAGTAGCGTAATAGCTGCCTAGTGGGTTAAAATGAAAGTCGACCGCACTAGTAGCGTAATAGCTGCCTAGTGGTGGGAAAAAAAGGCGACCGCACTAGTAGCGTAATAGCTGTAAGGGTGGAAAGAAAAGTCGACCGCACTAGTAGCGCAATAGCTGCCTAGCGGGTGTAAAAACGAAAAGTCGACCGCACTAGTAGCGTAATAGCTGCCTAGGGGTGTAAAATGAAAAGTCGACCGCACTAGTAGCGTAATAGCTGCCTAGCGGGTGTAAAACGAAAAGTCGACCGCACTAGTAGCGCAATAGCTGTAGCGGTGTAAATGAAAGGTCGACCGTACTAGTAGCGCAATAGCTGTCTAGCGGTGTAAAATGAAAAGTCGACCGCACTAGTAGCGCAATAGCTGTCTAGCGGGTGTAAAATGAAAAGTCGACCGCACTAGTAGCGCAATAGCTGTCTAGCGGGTGTGTAAAACAAAAGTCGACCGCACTAGTAGCGCAATAGCTGTCTAGCGGGTGTAAAATGAAAAGTCGACCGCACTAGTAGCGCAATAGCTGTCTAGCGGGGTAAAATGAAAAGTCGACCGCACTAGTAGCGCAATAGCTGTCTAGCGGGTGTAAAATGAAAAGTCGACCGCACTAGTAGCGCAATAGCTGTCTAGCGGGTGTAAAACAAAAAGTCGACCGCACTAGTAGCGCAATAGCTGTCTAGCGGGTGTAAAACGAAAGTCGACCGCACTAGTAGCGCAATAGCTGTCTAGCGGGTGTAAAACAAAAGTCGACCGCACTAGTAGCGCAATAGCTGCCTAGCGGGTGTAAAACGAAGGGCGACCGTACTAGTAGCGCAATAGCTGTCTAGCAGGTGTAAAATGAGAAGTCGACCGCACTAGTAGCGCAATAGCTGTCTAGCGGGTGTGAAGATACGTCAGACAATGAGCAAATTTTGTGGGTATATGCAGATGATATGTGATGTGAGGTGATTAACCAATGTATTAATTGAATTAAACTCCCTGTTTGTGGAGGTAGTAGGTTTTGTGTGAGCAGATGGCTTTATAGTAACATCAAAACCTCGGGATGACTCCGGTATGGCTCCGGCATGGCTTCATGGATCTGAGATGGCTCCAGCATGCGTTGATGGCTCCAGTATGCTCTGATGGCTCTGGTAGGCACTGATGGCTCCGGTGTGACCAATGGTTCGGGGTGGTGGTTGGTGGGTTTGACATGGTTGGTGATGTTGTGGCAGTTTGTAGGCTTTCATTTGCCTTGAGAGATTTTTTTTTTTCAGGGTGGTTTGATGGCTCTGATGATGGATTTATTGTTTGACGGAATTGTTGTGGACTTTGTAGTGAGTGAATGGTTTTTCACGAGTGAATGATGAAACACAGTTGCATGACTTTGGTGGGAGTTCCTATCATGGTTCCAGGATTTCCATGGATGGCTCCGGGATGACCTTGTGCTGATTGAGCATGACGATGCTTTAGTTGGTTCACTTTAATGACACCGAGGGGAAAAGGGAAGTTTTTGCCTTTGATGTGGTCGCACCCTGGGCGGGCTGCCTACGTACTCAATTCCATATTGAGATCAGACCATACGTAGTTCGATACTCTGTGGGCAAGGCCTTGATGATGAAATGGCTCCTGTGGAGCTCTTAATGTTTGAGGATGGCTCTCGCATGGCTTCAGCTCGGTTTTGGGAGTAGTGTCGATCAAGCTCGTGCATGACACTGGATGGCTCCGAGGTGGTCTTTGCATGGCTCCGGATGGCTCTTGTATGATCTCGGTATGGCCTTGGGATGGCTCCAGGTTTGACTTCTTTTGATCGGGAATTGAGCTTCAATGACTGCAACTGAAGTCGGCTTTCAGCGAGACTAGGCAGAGTACTTACAAATCGGATGCTGATGATGAATTGGTTATGATGCATGCAGATATTAAATGTTGGATACGATGCAAAATGCATATGCAATTTTGGAGAGAAGGCATGGCCTTATCTTTATTAATATGAGGTTTACGAATATAAGACATCTTTGGTTCGATCTTGAGTGATTGTTCAACTGGAATGCGTGAATCACTTTCCTCTCGCGGAGGGATATGGGTTAATCTCTGTGAGTGTGGATGTGTGTGCTAATGGTGTGATGATGCTCTCGATGCTCGGAGTAGTATTTTCCTTAGAATTTCTTTCGAGGTTCTGGACTTTCCGATCCTTACAAATTCCTCACCTGCAATGGGTTTAGATGTTTATGATTTGGTGCTTCGATCAAAGAGTCACTCGCACTCGAAAGACCTGTGTGGGGTAAGGTCACACTCTTCCACTCATGGTCCCTTTGGGATGACGGGACATGTTGATAACAAGTATGAAGCTTATGATTCATGTTTCAGATCCGATACTTTCAGTTAACGCTCATCAACTAACGAGTCAGAGGTCTTTTATTAGGTTATAACGGGGCTGAGGGGTGTGATGTATGTCACATGGGACTAGAGGATTTGTTTAGGAATTGTGGAGCTTTTGTGCAATAGAGGACATGTTTCGCCTTCGCCATGGGTGGAATGATTAGACGGGTTTTGATA
This sequence comes from Limonium bicolor, assembly GCA_023374045.1. Taxonomy (NCBI): domain Eukaryota; kingdom Viridiplantae; phylum Streptophyta; class Magnoliopsida; order Caryophyllales; family Plumbaginaceae; genus Limonium; species Limonium bicolor. The sequence continues at coordinate 116,503,608 of CM041780.1, forward strand.
ACCCCTTATCGGTTCCTTCGGGACATCATTGGTCCTTTTGGTTTGGATTTCTCCTTCTTGCCTCTCCTGGCATATGATTTGAACGTTCTTTTCATTTTTGTGTTTTTGAAATTGCATTTGGCTCATCAGCTTTCTCAAGCATTTTTGCTTTGCATTTTGGCTTTCAGCTTCAAAGTTGCATTGACTTGTCGATCTTCTTGAACATTTTTGGCTTTCCTTTTGGTGTTTGGCCTTGGAGTTGCATTGACTCACTGATTTCTTCAAACATTTCATTGTTTTGTGGTGGAAGATGGTGGGGGGACCATGGCTCCGGCTCCTTTGAGATCCTCTATTGCAAGGGCAAGTAAGTGTATGTACGTGGGTTGGCATGTTGTGGAGTTGCCTACCAGCTCCACCTCATCCACATCTTTCTCTCTCCTCGTCCTAATCCTATCCTTGGCCTTTAAAGAATTCTCCAAAAAGGTTTTGAAAGAAGGCAATCCCGACAATTGGAGACCGAGGTTTCCTCGGGCACAATCCGAAGTCGTGGTCGTTGCCACTTCTAAGGGGTGTAACCCAGTGCGAACCCACACAGAATCTCTGGCTTGATCAGATAAGTCTATCCATAGGCAACAAATCACAGAGTCAATTAACGGTTCCTAGAACCCTTCTCCCCCTTCCTAGTTCCTTAGGTCAAACTAGGTGGCGACTCTAGTCACTTCCGCCTTTAGGGCATAAGTCCGCGTGGAGCCCATCGAGAGCGGGTGTAGTGCACACTTGCACTCCCCTTCATGCTTCTGGGAAAGACGGACGATTTAGTAGGTATTTGAGGGATGCCAGAATAACGGGTTCTCACCCCCACAGAATGGCATTTTCTAGGACCTCGGCTTTTCAGTCAGATCATATTTAGATAGACCCCCCCTCATACCGAAAAATCACCCTCCACAGAATGGCGACTCTGCTGGGGAAAACTTGAGTAAGTTTTTCTCATAAATTGGTCAAGGAAGACTGAACTCCATTCAAAATTGTCGGGATTCCCCAACTTCTTTCAAAACCTTCAAGAGATTCATTTCCAAGCCTTTAGGATTACTCTACTCCACACTTAGAGTGTGCTTTGTGAGGATAGTTAGGACGAATGTTTAGAGTTCAAAATTGACTTTGATTATCACATGTGTGATTTTGACCTTTGCATGCTTCACTCTTGTTTACTATTGTGTGTTTTACTGTCTTATGTTTACTGCCCTTCATTCATGACATAATTGCTTATTTACGGTTTTTGTAAATGGGGCCTTCGTAGAAAGGAGCCAACCCATTGTTGCATCGGGTAGTCTAGGAGCATGCATTCCTCTGTGTCACCTTCACTATCTGCGGGCGGGATTAACAATTGGTCCACAATTGATTCCCTCTGAGTATGGGTCCTTCGTAGTTAAGGAGTAAACCCACGAGGTGGTATGGCCGTAGTTGTCTACACCTTGAAACAACTCAGGATCCTTTCAAACACCTTTTCGAGTCAAAGCCAGCATATAGTAAGCTATGAGCCTTCAGTGTCCAGCTACCTAATCCGGTGTCTAGGATGGGTTTCATGGGTAGTCACCCCCTTGTATGCCGCCTGTCTGACCACCTTCTACCTTACCCTGAAGATTGCATGGGCTCAGTTCTCCATTGTTCTTCTGCACCACGGGTGTCTCTAAAGCCCAATGTCACGCTACACGTCCATAGAGGATCCCGTATTTACCGGATACCCATACATGGCACAACGTAGTTAGTGAATAATTTGGACTTTAGACACACCTGACCGTGCAGATGACGAGAGACCCGTTCCCATGCAGTACTTCCCCGAGTTTCCTGAAAAGTGAGTATGTTGTGATAATCCCCGGCCGTGGCTCGTGTGACTGTATCACTTCGGGTATCCTGACCTTTCGAACTTAAGCACTCCGGACTTTCTTGATGACGTGCCCCACAAGGCATAACAGAGATAAATACCGAGAGATGAACAGTGAAGGGACGACGGTTCCCCCGGTGGTATGGAAGCATTGATTGACCTGGAAGGTGATTATCCCAATCATTCACACTCAGCTCCACATAAAATCAGCCACGATTTTTTTATTTTGCGTTTACATCTGCGTGATCATGTTTCAAAAATTAGCAAAAATCAGAAAATCAATCATGTCGAACACTCCAATGAAATATCTTCAAAGTCGTCCATCTCGAATGTTTTCAAAATTGTTATTTCCAAAACATTTTTCAAAAACGGTTTCAATCAAAGTCTTCCAGAAAACAACCTTTATCAAACGTTTTGCAAAGAACAGATTTCAAAAATATTATTTTCAAATGATTTTCAATCAATATTTCTCACAAATGTTGTTTCAAAAACTATTTCCAAAAACAGATTTCAAAAACTGCTTTTTACAAACGAATTTCAAACAACTTTTTTTTCACGAATAGTATCTCAAACTTGTTTTTGAAAACAATTTTCAAGTTGATTTTCACAAATGTTTTTCAAAATAAATGATTTAGTCCCCATGTTGTGACCCGCTATTTTTGAAGTTCAACCCACCTTCAAAAGCAGCAGCGGTCATTACTGTGGAGCGTACTACTCATTTCGTGTTTTCACAAAAGTGGTGGATTTTCACAATGATTTTGTGCTCGATCATTCACCTTTCCTTTCTCAAAAAATCCCTCATTCCCCTCGTCAGAGCAAGTGGAGCAGCACGAAGATCGACTACGCGGATCGAGCTGAAGGCCAGAGGCGCACCGATCCGTGGAGCTAGCCGAGCGACATAAGACTAGTGACACCGGTTCGAGTTCAAACTGTTGAAAATCAGAGGAACACCAACCTAGGTCAAACAACATGAAGACTAGCAACAAACTTAGGTTCGAAATTGTTGAGAGTCAGAAGAACACCAACGCGTATCTCTTAATCACAGTATCACTTTGCTGCAAGAGCCCAAAGACGAACGAGCAACAAGAGCCCGAAGACGAGCGAACAGCCAATCGAGAGCTGAAGACGAGCGAGCAGTCAACCAGAAGTTCGAGTGTGAGTAGTCAATCAGAAGCCTGAAAACGGACCAGAAGAGTTCAGAAGAAGTTTTTTTTAAGCTCGAACTCCCCCATTTAATGACTTTTAGAATTGATGTATAGGTTTTCCCCTAGCATTCTTTTCTCTCTTGTCAATTTCTGAATAGACTTTGTGTATAGGTTATACATTTCCTTTGAATTCATTTAGATCATGTGTATAGGGTTTCCCTACTCCCTATTTTATTTGCGAATGATCAAGCATCAAAATTCCTACTGCGAAAATCCACCACTTCGGAAACACGTTTTTTCAAAACGTTTTCTAAAATGTAGCTTCTTTTGGAAATGAGCTAATAAAACAACCAACAAACAAAAGCATGCAACACATTCATGGCAGAAAGAAAAAGAGTTGCATGCATTCTCATTCAGTTCAAATTCATTAATCATGCATGAATCACGCTCATCTCAGGAAATACATAATCACATGTTACATTTCCAACACACCTCACACGAGCATTCATCCCATTTTTCAAGCATGCTAACATTTGTCAGATTATTCTTTCTACAGTGATGGTCGTGTTTGCAGGTGAATAACTGCCTTTGCCTATGAGTGGTGACATGATCTTCGAAGTGATAGCAAGAAATACCGGGCATTCAAGTTTTTTTCCCATTCAGCATACCATGTACATAGAGACCAACAACACAAAAAAAAAAAAAAACATACAAAAAAAAAATTCCCAAAAAAAAAATCATACATCCAAAAATCCAAAAAAAAATCATACCTTCAAAAAATCCCAGAAAATGCAGGCCATGTCATATCAGTGGGTCACCATGCGGGAGTTGTTACTCCCTAAAAGTCCCAAGATTCAGGAGCCAATCACCAACCTGACCTCACTCGAGAATTACTTCTTCAACAACAATCACCACAACTCGACCACCTTCAGAGCCAACAATGACGGGATGAGCTTCATGAACTGCAAGCTGAATTCAGCTCAAGCGAGACTAGTCATAACCTTACCACTCATGCATTGCATCCAAAAGCAAAACAAAAACACAAAAAAAACATTCAGTCAACCATCTCAATTCATCATTTTCAGCATTTCATGCATCCTATACATGGTAATTCCATATTACCACAATACATCGCATGGTAGATAATTGCATTTGCATACTCCCATATCAAAACGACATCTTCGGGAAGATCATGAGAGATTGATTGAACAGAGTGCGTGAACCCCTTAACTCTCGACCCGTCAATGAGTACAAGGGTCCAATCAAAATCAGCACCACAAACCAAGTGAGTAGTGTGCGAAGAGCGGTATTTTCCTTTGAATTTCAAATGAATGTTTTGGACAATCTATTGAGCAATGAGGAAAGATAGAGCGAGTCCACAGAGGTAAAACCACGAGTGACTTGTGTTTCCTTCAACACATGGAGAGGCACAATTCATAGCGAGATCAATGTCGATAAACAGGATACGAACTGTGATCCATGCAAAGATCCGAGAATAGTAAGAAAACAATCATTGACTAATGAGGATGACGAGGCACTTAGGAATAAAATTCCCCACAAAACCAAAAAGCTTTGACTGCCCTTTACATATCCTCTTAGTGAGCCCCGCTGAGCCTTTCATGAAAAACTCTTTTTCAGCAACTCCACAACATGCCAACCCACGTACATACACTTACTTGCCCTTGCAATAGAGGATCTCAAAGGAGCCGGAGCCATGGTCCCCCCCACCATCTTCCACAAAAACAATGAAATGTTTGAAGAAATCAGTGAGTCAATGCAACTCCAAGGCCAAACACCAAAAGGAAAGCCAAAAATGTTCAAGAAGATCGACAAGTCAATGCAACTTTGAAGCTGAAAGCCAAAATGCAAAGCAAAAATGCTTGAGAAAGCTGATGAGCCAAATGCAATTTCAAAAACACAAAAATGAAAAGAACGTTCAAATCATATGCCAGGAGAGGCAAGAAGGAGAAATCCAAACCAAAAGGACCAATGATGTCCCGAAGGAACCGATAAGGGGTTATCAAAACCCGTCTAATCATTCCACCCATGGCGAAGGCGAAACATGTCCTCTATTGCACAAAAGCTCCACAATTCCTAAACAAATCCTCTAGTCCCATGTGACATACATCACACCCCTCAGCCCCGTTATAACCTAATAAAAGACCTCTGACTCGTTAGTTGATGAGCGTTAACTGAAAGTATCGGATCTGAAACATGAATCATAAGCTTCATACTTGTTATCAACATGTCCCGTCATCCCAAAGGGACCATGAGTGGAAGAGTGTGACCTTACCCCACAAGGTCTTTCGAGTGCGAGTGACTCTTTGATCGAAGCACCAAATCATAAACATCTAAACCCATTGCAGGTGAGGAATTTGTAAGGATCGGAAAGTCCAGAACCTCGAAAGAAATTCTAAGGAAAATACTACTCCGAGCATCGAGAGCATCATCACACCATTAGCACACACATCCACACTCACAAGAGATTAACCCATATCCCTCCGCGAGAGGAAAGTGATTCACGCATTCCAGTTGAACAATCACTCAAGATCGAACCAAAGATGTCTTATATTCGTAAACCTCATATTAATAAAGATAAGGCCATGCCTTCTCTCCAAAATTGCATATGCATTTTGCATCGTATCCAACATTTAATATCTGCATGCATCATAACCAATTCATCATCAGCATCCGATTTGTAAGTACTCTGCCTAGTCTCGCTGAAAGCCGACTTCAGTTGCAGTCATTGAAGCTCAATTCCCGATCAAAAGAAGTCAAACCTGGAGCCATCCCAAGGCCATACCGAGATCATACAAGAGCCATCCGGAGCCATGCAAAGACCACCTCGGAGCCATCCAGTGTCATGCACGAGCTTGATCGACACTACTCCCAAAACCGAGCTGAAGCCATGCGAGAGCCATCCTCAAACATTAAGAGCTCCACAGGAGCCATTTCATCATCAAGGCCTTGCCCACAGAGTATCGAACTACGTATGGTCTGATCTCAATATGGAATTGAGTACGTAGGCAGCCCGCCCAGGGTGCGACCACATCAAAGGCAAAAACTTCCTTTTCCCCTCGGTGTCATTAAAGTGAACCAACTAAAGCATCGTCATGCTCAATCAGCACAAGGTCATCCCGGAGCCATCCATGGAAATCCTGGAACCATGATAGGAACTCCCACCAAAGTCATGCAACTGTGTTTCATCATTCGCTCGTGAAAAACCATTCACTCACTACAAAGTCCACAACAAATTCCGTCAAACAACAATAAATCTATCATCAGAGCCATCAAACCACCCTGAAAAAAAAAATCTCTCAAGGCAAATGAAAGCCTACAAACTGCCACAACATCACCAACCATGTCAAACCCACCAACCACCCCGAGACCATTGGTCACACCGGAGCCATCAGTGCCTACCAGAGCCATCAGAGCATACTGGAGCCATCAACGCATGCTGGAGCCATCTCAGATCCATGAAGCCATGCCGGAGCCATACCGGAGTCATCCCGAGGTTTTGATGTTACTATAAAGCCATCTGCTCACACAAAAACCTACCTCCACAAACAGGGAGTTTAATTCAATTAATACATTGGTTAATCACCTCACATCACATATCATCTGCATATACCCACAAATTTGCTCATTGTCTGACGTATCTTCACACCCGCTAGACAGCTATTGCACTACTAGTGCGGTCGACTTCTCATTTTACACCTGCTAGACAGCTATTGCGCTACTAGTACGGTCGCCCTTCGTTTTACACCCGCTAGGCAGCTATTGCGCTACTAGTGCGGTCGACTTTTTGTTTTACACCCGCTAGACAGCTATTGCGCTACTAGTGCGGTCGACTTTTCGTTTTACACCCGCTAGACAGCTATTGCGCTACTAGTGCGGTCGACTTTTCATTTTACACCTGCTAGACAGCTATTGCGCTACTAGTACGGTCGACCTTTCATTTTACACCCGCTAGACAGCTATTGCGCTACTAGTGCGGTCGACTTTTCGTTTTACACCCGCTAGACAGCTATTGCGCTACTAGTGCGGTCGACTTTTCGTTTACACCCGCTAGACAGCTATTGCGCTACTAGTGCGGTCGACTTTTCATTTTACACCCGCTAGACAGCTATTGCGCTACTAGTGCGGTCGACTTTTCATTTTACACCTGCTAGACAGCTATTGCGCTACTAGTGCGGTCGACTTTTCGTTTTACACCCGCTAGGCAGCTATTACGCTACTAGTACGGTCTCGCCTTTTTTCCTCCACTAGGCAGCTATTACGCTACTAGTGCGAGATCGTTCATTTCATAGCCCATTAGGCAGCTATTACGCTACTAGTGCGGTCTCGCCTTTTTTCCTCCACTAGGCAGCTATTACGCTACTAGTGCGAGATCGTTCACTTCATAACCCACTAGGCAGCTATTACGCTACTAGTACGGTCTCGCCTTTTTTCCTCCACTAGGCAGCTATTACGCTACTAGTGCGAGATCGTTCACTTCATAACCCACTAGGCAGCTATTACGCTACTAGTGCGGTCCCGTCAGTTTTTTCCCACTAGGCAGCTATTACGCTACTAGTGCGAAATCGTCCAATTCATAACCCACTAGGCAGCTATTACGCTACTAGTACGGTCTCGCCTTTTTTCCTCCACTAGGCAGCTATTACGCTACTAGTGCGAGATCGTTCACTTCATAACCCACTAGGCAGCTATTACGCTACTAGTGCGGTCCCGTCAGTTTTTTCCTTCACTAGGCAGCTTACGCTACTAGTACGGTACTCCATTAAGGTATTATAGGCTCGTCATAAGTCCTATAGCTAGATGTCAAGAGGTCTAGTTGAGGCACTCCTAAGTCCTCGTACTTTCAATTGCATTATAGGCTCGTCATAAGTCCTATAGCTAGATGTCAAGAGGTCTAGTTGAGGCTCGTCATAAGTCCTCGTGCACCCCAATCAATCTAATTGTTAGTATCATAGGCTCGTCATAAGTCCTATGACTAGATGTCAAGAGGTCCAGTTGAGGCACTCCTAAGCCCTCGTGCACCTTAAATCAAATCGGGTTGTTGGTATTATAGGCTCGTCATAAGTCCTATAGCTAGATATCAAGAGGTCTAGTTGAGGCACTCTAAGTCCTCGTACTTTCAATCGCATTCTAGGCCCGTCATAAGCCCTAGGACTGGATATCAAGAGGTCCAGTTGAGGCACTCCTAAGCGCCTCGTGCACCCTAAAACCAAGTCGGATTGCTAGTATCCTAGGCTCATCATAAGTCCTAGGGTTAGATGTCAAGAGGTCTAACTGAGACTCGTCATAAGACCTCGTACTTCCAATCGTATTCACGCACTCACGGTCGCATCCCAACGCACCACTAAACCGCAGTGAGAATTTTTGGCGCCCCGTCAACCTTGATCCACTTCTGCAAGGGTTTGCAGAATTGAATCAAGGGGAGCCATCTGTAGACACCAAAAATTCTCACCCCATAAAGCAAATTCTAAAAAAAGAGGGGTCGTCGCCTTTCTTTTTCAAAAAGTATCAACGCGCTTGCCAAAACGAAACCATCGTTTTTTTTTTTGACAAAATTCTTTAACCAATTTTCAAGCGTTTCTTAAAAAACCACTTTTTTGAAAATGAGTTTTCATAAAAAAAAACCATCGTTTTTTCGTCACCTTCCGTAGTTGTGAGCATTTCATTTTTATGATGATATTTTACTATCTCATTTTCTAGTCAGGCAGGCCTGGTTTAACCTAGTTTTCAGCCGAACCCACCTAGCCCAATATTCAAGGCCCATCTGATCATTTGCTCCATCTTGACAAACACAGCCCACATCCAAAGGCTGCCTTTAAAAGCAAGCAAAACCCTACTGTTTTCCTCTCTCTCGAGGTAGCCGTCACTGCTCCGATCCCCAAGTTCTCGACTATCGGTCTTTATCTTCGGGCAGCCTTCCTTCGTTTTGTTCTTCTCGGTCACAAAAACACAACGAGCATACACAAGCATTTCTTCAATTTCCCTAAACGGATCCAATTCGTCATGACTGATCTCTATCCAAGGCTCATTCTCTTCTCTCCCGATCATCCCATTCTCTCGGACGCTCCATTTTTCTGAAACAAAAAAAGAGTCATCCTCTCCCTCTCACAAAGAAGAAGAACACGGTAGTCGCCTCCCTGATCGACAATCTTCTTCCTCCAAGGATCCACCTCCATCGGCTTCTCCCTCGGTTCGATCATTATCTTCATTTTCCCCACAATTCTAACCCAAGCCCCCAATCATCTCCTTCCTCGGTTCTCTACCTTCAACCACCGCACTCCCTCACTTTCATTACCATCATCCCCATCCTTCCGATTTGAAAACAAAGACAACCAGCCGACCTTCATCTTCTTCTCCCTGCTAAACCCAGCCGACGGAGATCCTAATTCTCACAACAACAGAAACCTTTCTCCCACCTCTGTTCATTCTCTGCGTTGGCGATTTCCCTAACCTACTGGCGAACCAAAGAGCACGCGTGCTCTGCAACCTTCATCCTTCTCAATTCACTGGCGAATGCGGAACACACCTACTCCTCACTCCCAATCGATTTCATTCTTGGAGGAACCGACGTAAGGGCGCATCATCGGAGCCGACGGACCGACGCCGCCAATGTAAGTTGATGACGGTCGTCTCCGGCCTTGCGATTTCGTCATCAACCCTTAAACTATGGCCCTGTTTGTGATCGTCGAGTACCTCATTTCATCCCTTCAACCGATTCTCTCGATTTGGTAACCGGTGGTTGTGAAATTCCTTTTGTTAGCCTCTTTGGATTTCTGTTGTACGTTTGGATTGCTTTGGCCTGTTCGATTCTCTGTTCTGCTGGCTATTTTGAGTTCATCTGAGATTAGCTCGTGGAGGCTTTTGCTGGCTCTAAACTAAGTCTGGAAACGCCTTGTTTTGTGGGGTTTGTTGCTTCGATTTTGAGGACTGTCGAAGTTTCACTTTCCGGGTTCGGTTTGTCTACTGAATACGTGGGTATACACGGCTCCTTGGCCCCGTTTATCTCATATTTGCTCGATCACATTATGCTGCCTCATGTTGGATTGTTAATCATCATCTAATGAAGCCAGAAGTGTTATTGTAACACCCAAATTGGTTTTTGATTCATCGATTCAAAATACTGTTTGATATGATCATGCTACAAAATCTGAGCTATGATTTTGTTTGTGACTAGGCGAGCCAGGTTATCTTGTGCAAATCTCGAGTTTATTTGCAGCTTGATTAAGCGGTTTTCACTTTGTGAAAGCGTGTCTTGCTGACCTTGACATTGGAACTGGATCGAGACAGAGGGTTTATGCATCTGGAATATGATTTGTTTATTCTGATAGGCTCATTGGGTTCGAACATCTTGGTATCCGATACATCAGTCTGTTCAGTTTTTACTTGTTCATTGGGCTCGTTGGCTTTATTCGTAATGAACATTTAAGCTTGAGATTCGGTTGTAAGATGCTTTCTGACCTCTGTTTTGCTCTCTTACTGAGGTATATTATTGAGACTTGCTTAGTTTGGTACATCCGGCTTGGAATTTGATGATGGATTTCATTGATCACGCGTGTCTGCGGAGCTTGTCCCTTGCTCATCTCGGTTTGGAAACATTGTCGGTTAGCTCTCTTATCACAAGCAATCATACTGGTATCTCTTGTCGCGCCTTAAATTCGGTTTGGAAATTGGAATACTCCGGCTTTGAACTTGTCCCTTGTGCATTGATTTGGTTTGGATATTTGTTTGAAACTAGCATTACTTGTCCCTTTGCGCTTAGATATGAACATGACTCGAGTGATAGTTGTCCCATGTTATAATTGTCAGATAAATCACTCTTTGGCTGGATGGTCCTTATTAATTCTTTATCTTAGAGGGAAATGATATAAACCCTTCTAGGTATGATCCCACATGACTCACAACGTCACATCTTTGATACTACACTTCGGTTTGAGTCACAATCTAAGATGACGAATTAATTTGAGTAGCAACCCCAATGCTTGATTTATCTTACAATCCTTAGCATTTGTTGGCAGCTTGAAACTCTCTATGTTCTCGGTTGGGTGTGGGAGATGATTAGATTGCCCCCTTTCCTCCCATTGAGAGGGGCCGTATGATCCCATTGCACACACCCCAACCCTCTTACATTTCATTACTAATTAATCTTGTGTCTCTTTGTCTGTGTTCCATGACATGTACGTATTGCTTGAGGAACGAGGAACCGCTTGGGGACTAAGGAGCTGGACTTTGGCTAGGACTATCGGAACTCTCCTTCAAACACAAAAAAAAACGGTTGGTGTATCGGATCCCCTTCAGCTCGAGTGAGGCGGCGTCGATGCGACCCCCCATAGCAGCTCCTTTTTAATTTGACACTTTAATTCAGCACTTTAATTCTTATCAGGAGTTGTAATCTGTCAATTAGTTGTACTATCTATTATAGTCCTTGTATTTCGTAATTTGTGTATTTGTTGCCTTGATCATCTTTATCCTGGTATCTTTGGTACATATTCTTGAATGGTCGCTAGCCATATTATCTTTATCTTGACTATCTTTTGTACATATTCTTGAATGCTTGTTTATACATGTTCGACTCCGTTATACATTGAACGTTTTTATATTTGTCAGTTTCGTCTTATAAATTGATAGATTGGTTTGGCACATGTAGCCATAAAATAGCCTTTAGGTTTACCCACTTATATCTGGACGTTTCGAGTCCAGTTTAGAAAAGCTTCTAGGTTTGGGGATGTTCCTCACTCAAACGGGCCGTAGAGTCTGGTCGGTGGGGAATGCCCTTCCTTTATAAAATTTTCCACACAATCCATAATTGTCAGAATAAAATTTACAATCATCAATCATCCAATTCTAAATCAATTCAAAGGTCTAATGAGTCAAATTGCACTCCAAAATCAATCCCTCTCATACTCACACATCGTACACTCTTCAATATCAAGCTCTTTCACACTCTCTCATCAAACACACTCCAAAATCAATCCCTCTCATACTCACACATCGTACACTCACAAAACCATCTCTCTCATACTCTCATCAAACACTCACAAACCATCTCTCTCATACTCTCATCAAACACTCTACAAAATCAATCTCTCTCACACTCTAGCACCAAACATACTTCAAAATCAGCTCCCTACTCATCATCGAACACATTTAAATGTAATCCTTCCCCACTCACTCATCAAACACTCTTCATACACAATTCAAAATTCATTCCAATCCAATGTCGATCCCAACTGCAAGTCATTCAGTTTGAGGCCCAATAATTAAATTCATTCGCCCCACTTCCAAACTTAGCCCACATTTCTAGGTCCTAACCTGGCCCATTTTCCAAGGCCCAACCTGGCCGCTTTCCAAAGCCCAATTTGAGGCCCATTCCAAAGCCCAATTCGAGGCCCATTCCAAAGCCCAATTCGAGGCCCATTCCAAAGCCCATTCGAGGCCTTTCCAAAGTCCAATTCGAGACCCATTCCAAGGCCCAACCCAGCCCAATTCCAAGGCCCAACTCGGCCCATCTTCCAAGGCCCAACTCGGCCCATCTTCCAATGCCCAAACCAGGTCTATCAGCTTAAATTTGGCCTACAACTTCAATTCCATCCCAATTCTTCTCAATTCCGATCCAAAATCGATTTAATTTCAATTCAAGTCCAATTTCGATTTCAATCGAATTCAAATCCAATTCCAATAAAAATTCATAAAAATTCATTCAATTCAAAATTCGTTTCAATTCATTCTAACTTCAATTCAAAACTTCGTTCAATTCCAAACTCATTCAAACCCCAAATTCATTTCAATTCCAATTCAAATCAATATTCATTCAACCCCGATTCAACTTCAGTTTCAATTTAGTTTCAATTCCATTCCAAATTCCCCTACACTTTAAATGTCTCACAGACCCGAGTGTCTCACAGGCTTTGTCATCCCAATGATTCGAATGTCTCACAGACCTGAGCGTCTCACAGACCCGAGCGTCTCACAGACCCAAGCGTCTCACAGACTTCGACATCTCAAGGTTTCAAACGTCTCACAGACCCGAGCGTCTCACAGGCTAGCATCCCAAACCCGAAACTTCTCGAAACTCTAAACCCTTCTAAATCTCAAACACCTCAAATATCTTCAAACTCCACAAACATCAAAATTTCCAAAACCCCAAATCCATGAACTACGTAAGGTCTGATCTCAACAGGGAGTTGAGTACGTAGGCAGCCCATCTAGGGTGCGACCCCATTCCAAACAAAAAAAACCCCATTCCCCCTCTACGGTGGCTCTCACATCTCTCAAAACGCTCAAACCTTCTTCGGCTCCCATGAACTTCAAACCATCAGACACTAAGTCTTGTTTATTCACTCAACCTCAGACTTTTCCCAATTCTCATTCTACACTCATCCGAATTCACCCATCCCTTTTATGGGTGCTAGCTTGACAGAAAAGCTCACCTCATCCACTCTCTTTCTCTCTCCTCGTCCTAATCCTATCCTTGGCCTTTAAATGAATCTCTCCAAAAAGGTTTTGAAAGAAGGCAATCCCGACAATTGGATACCGAGGTTTCCTCGGGCACCAATCCGAAGTCGTGGTCGTTGCCACTTCTAAGGGGTGTAACCCAGTGCGAACCCACACAGAATCTCTGGCTTGATCAGATAAGTCCTATCCATAGGCAACAAATCACAGAGTCAATTAACGGTTCCTAGAACCCTTCTCCCCCTTCCTAGTTCCTTAGGTCAAACTAGGTGGCGACTCTAGTCAACTTCCGCCTTTAGGGCATAAGTCGCGTGGAGCCCATCGAGAGCGGGTGTAGTGCACACTTGCACTCCCCTTCATGCTTTCTGGGAAAGACGGACGATTTAGTAGGTATTTAAGGGATGCCAGAATAACGGGTTCTCACCCCCCACAGAATGGCATTTTCTAGGACCTCGGCTTTTCAGTCAGATCATATTTAGATAGACCCCCCCTCATACCGAAAAATCACCCTCCACAGTGGGATGTAGTAATCCCTGCCCAGAGGTCATACCGACTTAACTGGAAGTAAAGTATGTAAGAAGTGAGTATCGTATGTGTATTGGTCTTGACTATTGTAAGTCATTGACCGGAAGTAAAAGAGTATCGAACACCCGATACACCCGGGTGTGTAATGAAGCTAACTGGACCTTGTATGTATTGGAGAATCGTATCTCCGTATTGCGTATTGGATATGTAATGAGTATGTATTGTGTATGTGTATTCTGGAAAATGGTAAGTAAGCATTGGTTGACTTGTATTGTCTTCCAAGCATGTATTGTACTGTGCGTATGTATGTATACCTTGTGTAGCATTGTAGTATCGTGAATGAAAGCATGTATGTATGTATGTATGAATGTATGTATTGCAAAATGAATTGCATGTATTCGACCAAATGGTCGGCGTACCCTCGCTAGTACGCGGGGTATGCGGTTATCATATTCAGCGTAAGCTGACCCCCTCGGGGGACCATTTTTAGTGTGCAGGTACCCGGAGCGAATACAGTCAAGGTAAGAGACCGGTGGCGTGCCTTGTAATTATAAGTATCTAGTTTGTGAGGAATGGGTAGCAGATTGAATCCTAGTAAGTGTGTATGAATTTGGGAGAAGTACTGTATCGATTTTGGAACCTAGTAAACTCGGTATGTGTAGTGTATTATCTTGTACGGAGTTGTGAAGTAATGTATCGAATGGAGTATTGTAGTAATCAATACGTAATGAGAGCATGTATTGTATTAAGTGGTACTCGGATATTCCGGTCCATCAGACCGATGCTGTATGTAGAAGTAGTAGCCTTGTTAGTCACGTGGGTGACTAACGGCATTGTATCACCCGAGGTATGTAAGTATGTATCCGCTGCGTGACTCAGGAAGTACGAGGAAATTGGAGGGTAATGACTGAATTAATAGTAGGGGTGTTACAACTTGCACCTGTTTTAGTGAGCAAAGTCCAACGTGTTAAAAACCACTACTAATACTAGCTTATATTACCGGTGGACTCAAGAGTATAAGATGAGATTTCTTACCGAAACATGGTCATCCAAGGGTGTTGCTACTGCATGTTTCATGGGCATTTCTCGTCTCTGTTTTTATGTGAAGAAAACAAAAGAAAAAGCTCATGACAAGCTAGGTACATTACCGGTAGAACATGAAGGAAATGGGCAGTGGGTATAGCTCACCGAGAAGGTCAAGAAAGGAGATTCAATGCTTGGTTCTTCTCCTTCATAAAGCTTGGTGTTTTTCTGTTTTTGTACGTGAAAGGAGCAAAGAAAGAGCTGGGAAAGCTGAGTATTCAACCGACAATCAAGGAAGGAAAGAATAGACTAGTTTTATGCTTGTTTATTACCTTGAGAAGTTATAGGTACTAACTCCTCTTTTTCTTCTATTTTTCAGACGAGTAACCGCACTACTTCAAGCCCAACTCAGCCTTGGTTTGCTGGATGAAAAATGGAGATGTGAGCTCCTCTGTTTTGTACGTAAAGTAGGCAAGAAGAAAAGCTCAAGAAGGCTGGTATAATTACCGGTAGGAGGGAAGAAGAAAATGGCCAGTTTTTTCCTTACCGATACTTGGTATAGCATGGATGTTGCTTGGGTCTTGTTACCACATGAGCTTAACGTTGTTCTCTGTTTTTTTTTATGAAGAAGACCAGAGATTAAGCAAAGAAGACTCCCGTTTTCTCTTCTGTTTTTAACCGAGAAGCTGCTCAACTTCACACACAAATTTAGCTGGTTTGCTACGGCAAGTAATAGCAGCCATGAAGATGGGTGTTATTCTCGGTTTGAACTCAGCAAGGGAGAGCTGGGAGCTTGCGCTGGAAGAAGACGGTAATGAAAAAAAAGAGAGGGAAATCGGTGATGATAATGAGTAGGTATAGGCTTGGCCAAATAAGTCAAGTGGGAAGGTTTCCCATGACTAAATAATTGATTGAGCTTGCAGGGATTGTCGGTAGTAAGTAGTAGTAATACGGTAAGAGCAAGTTTGATTGGTTTGTTATTATATTTATTATATGTATACATGTCACATGGCTCACGTTATGTGTGTGACATTTCAGTGGCTTGCAGGTTTGCAAGTGGATAAGGGTGATCAAGTAGCAGGCGACAATGATAGAGGTAAGAATGAAGGGTTGTTTAATATTATATGAAGAGTGTGTTGATTATTGCTTTACAAAAGTAACTTGGCATGTCACACGTATTTGTTGTAGAAGCCGGCCAGTATACACCCAGGGAAGAGTCTTGATAAAACGGTAAGATCAGGTGAGATTGGAAGAGATAAGTAGCTTAGATATTATTATGCAAAAAGACGTACTTACATTACTTTAATAAGGTATAGGTAGTGAGTAACATATACTTATAAATGGGGGCGGCAATATTCCTGGTTATGAGGTTAAAACTGGCGGAATATATTAGCTAAGATCAAGGGAGTATATTGACCATAGACTAGATTAAGAGATTAAATGTTATTTTTGCACTATTTGGTTATTATTCACAAGCCAATGCACATATTTTTGTATTTTTGAAAAATTTAGAATTGGGCATTTTATTGTGGCACATTATGTCACATTAGTATATTTAAGGGTACTCAAGACCCTAAAATTAAACAAAGCTCATTTTAGAGACAATCTCACAAAAATGTGCTTTAAGAAAGCCTAGTGCACATTTTGTGTTCTAGTGAGTTCCTGAGCTTGGTTTCCCTTGGAAATGGATTTAATGTGTTCATTTACGTATTATAAGGCTCAGGTTAAAAATTTAGGTCAAACGGAGTTCGTTTGAATATTTAATCACCCTTAAAGGTCAACGAGTGTAATACTTGTTTTCTGTTAAACTTTGTTGTGTTTAATTTACTTTTAAGGCATGTTTAGGCCTTAATTTAAATGATTATATGTTTAATCAATATTTAATTAAGTAGGGGTATTTCAATCTACCCCCCTTAAAAGGACTTCATCCCGAAGTCGCTTTATTTTAAATAGGTGTATTAATAACTACCCGTATAATCCCATAATGTATATCTATGTGATATATCATTTTTACACACATCCGTGTTGTGCTCATACAGCACATAGCCATCATCCGTGGCGTTAATTCAAACATATGGATGTAGGCGATCCATCAACACCATCATTTCTTATCAGTTCTACCAACCCTGACAACCTCCCCGAGGTGTCCATACCATAACATCATTCCACGTTCCATCCCTATGATTCAATCAGTATCTATATGTTCGGTATCTAAATGATACAACATAAACTGAATTCATAATAGAATATACATATAGATATCATCAACAAGTTCATACATACAGACACCACCGGGTATCTCATAGGGTACTTACATATACATACACAAACATACACAGGTGCGCAATGCGCATACAAACAACCGACGAAACAGCGTATGCCCCGCATACGAAAGCACTAAAACTAGTGCACACTTGTGCACAGCCAAGAGGCTCTACCCCCCTTAAAAGGGGTTACGCCCCCGTACCCCACAAGTATACAACAGCCGCTGACTGAAGAGCGCCAGATACTTGGGTTTCATGGCATTCTCATATTGAGAGATGGATCAATCTTAGGTATTTGGTTCTTAAAAGAAGTTATGAGAAAGGTGAGGCGCGTTTATTTCCAGCCAAAGGCATGAAGTACTTGGTGCGCTGTCTCAACCACGTTCTATTGGGCCCACTCGCTCCGTATTGAGGTGCTGACCCAAGAAATGGGCTAATACGCCCTTTGTTCTATTGTTATCTTAGACGGTTTATTGGCAGTAATTTATTGTTGACCTCGTTCCGCTATGACAGTGTCGATCACAGTCTTGTTACTTGGACATAGAGGTATCCTAGTCGGTGCGATAACGTTAATGGTGTGTGCACACGACTGGATCTCAATCGTATATCGAAGTTTTAGATTAATAACGTAAAATATAGTTTGCAACGTTACTTTCTTCGCTCATTGCTATAATGTAGCGACAAAATATGATATCAATTATTGTTTGTTTTAAGTGCCGCTTTGCACTAGTCTTAAATAATTTCTTAAGGAATATCATTGTCAATGCACAAGGATGATTCTTGTGATCCCGTGTCTCCCGGTTGTTTGTTCCGGTGTAAAGTATTTAATTGGAATATTTGTTATGTATTTTCTGTTGGTATATATATATAGTGCTACCTTGTGCCGGTCCGTAATATTCATAATTTGATTTATCCCGTTTATTAGGGAAATCCGTTGTCATAGTCACGTTTGTGTCCTGCACTGTTTGATATCCCGTGCGGGTATGTTCTTGGCAGTTGAGGTATTTCCTCAGTTATATTTTACATCTTGTGTTCACACGTTTTTCACAAGGAGTATCATTATATATTTGTGAGTTCAAGTTTAAGTTATTGTTTGAACTCGGTAGTTATTTTGGAGCACGTCTTTTAACTGTGCAGGTTGTTGTATAGCCTTCCTTGCATTTTTTTTATCACTGTTTCCTGTGCGAGCTTTGCTCGTCTATATTTGGAAAAGTATTTATTCATATAGTAGGTTTGTAATGGTCGCTTCCGCGTGCACCATATTTCAGTCTATTAGACGGGGTATATTTTTGCGGTATTCTCTTTCAATTTAGGGCAGCCGCTGGTGTACTAGTTTCGCCCTCACTGTATATTCAGACAATAATGTACTTGTGTTCAACCCCTTTTTGGTTAAGAACGTACCACTGTCCTTAATTTGGACATACGTAATTATTATACCATTTGGTATCGTTGTATACATTTATATTTGGAGAGTAATTCTCTCTTTGCCCCGTTTACGGGTAATGATTTTATCATCGAATCATTGCTTTTGAGTACCGTATATCGTCAGTTTTAACGGTTATTGAGCCTTTTTGATTATTATAATCTCATTCGCCCATTTGTTGGGTTTTCTTGCTTGTCATGTACTCAACTATCAATTCCCTCCATTGTCAGGAGGTTTTCCTTTTTGGGTTACTTTATTTTATCCACTCCTTTGCGGAGTTACCGTTTGGTCATTATTTTTATATTCAAGGTTGTGTTTCCTTTCATTTCGTTAATTAAACTTGGGTTTATTTGTTAATTTATTCAAGGTGATTACTTACACTGGTTTGAATTTACATTTCTGACCTTCGTGTGGAGTTGACTACTCCCAGTGTTCCTTTCACCACATGTCTATGTGTATGGGGTACCGTACTGGTACATTGCTACTTACTCGACTAACTCAGGAATGTGTGGTCGTCCCATAACTCATGTATAGACTCGTGGTGTCCGTCACACGTTCATGAAGTATTCTGTTATCAAACTCCCTTTTTGTTAATATTGGGGGTCTCCCGTGGGAATGTTCGGTTCCCTGGATTTCCTGCTCAATGGTTATGGGTTCGTGTATTTGTATTGGCAGATGTTGTTATAATTATCCTAGAGGTAAGGCTCGCACTGTAAAACTGAGAGATGGTTTTTCTCCCCCTTTTTTTTGAGTATTTTGTTGATGATGGTTAGTTGATTTCTTTAAGAGAATCCTCGCATTCCGGTATTGTAAGTTTGTTATTCTAATTCAGACATTGTTATACATAGTAACTCACATTGAAAAGTAATCGGAGGTGGTGTCCCCATCCTCCCACGCTCACACCCATTATTAGTATTAGGTACTTACTTTGACTTACGCTATTTAGTGTCTAGTTTGGGTATTTCGTACCGTTGGTTACACTTGGGCATTTGTATTACTGATTAGGTGATTTGTCGTTGCTTAATCCACATATTCATCATTACTGATAGTCGTACTAATAGTAGACGACATGCCTTTTTTTGCATACACCCATAATTATTACTTTTCACATGATGGAACGCCAATGGCGGTAGCCACCTTTTACTTGGAACTTGTCCAACGATCAGTATGATCATGATATTATACACAAAATTTAATCTCGACATTGTTCGTACTTAATCGTACATAATCATATATGGCACTCCTTGGTAAAGGTAGTGCCCGGGGTGGTAATTATTCGTGCGTTCAGTGTTAATTCGCGTTCAATGTTGCGAATGCTATTGGTAATAACCGGGTTACGGTAGAATTGTTCTTTTCAGTTCTTGGTCCGACTGTGGACTGGTATGATTTTTCAAATTTTCTGGTACATCACAAGTTGATATTGACCGTTATACGATCGTATTCTCTCTATAATTTTTGTATAATTTAATATATATGCCAATGTGAGCTGTTAGTCATGGGCATTCTTATTTAATACCTTATGGTTGGATTATTATTATTACTGTTTGTCGTTAGAGTACTGCATTTTTGTATTTATTCTCACTGTAATTAATTGTGGCAACTTGTGAAGAGTCTCAGGAGTCGTCCGACCCTGATGTGATCAGCACCAGCGTCGAACTATCCTTCCACCCCAATTTGTGTTCAGCTTCCCTTGACCTGTACCGGATCAAGTTCCACCTCCCACATCCATAACAAGTCATTAAATAGTTTACAATCTGTCATAGTACTTGGCTCGTAAGTCGTTGTTGTTGATTCATCACCGTTTAATGAAGGCAGCTTGTTTTTGGCTGATGTATGCCCCTTTTGTTATGTTTAGTCGGACTCATCGGGTCCTTCCGAGGTTATACGCCTCGTACCTGAGCGGTTTATTATTCGTATGGCAACAATTGTATTCCTGTAGTTTATATTAGATTTGTACAATTGTTTGGTGGTTATCGGTAGCCATGGCGTTGTACCATTGGTCTACACTGTTTACAGACTTCGTTTGTAACGGTAATAGCAATGGTAACTATAGTCGTAGTTGTTTGCAGCACTTGCAGTAGCAAGTGCGCGGGGTAGACGGAATTATTAGTACATTGTTTAGCTTAGCGCTTGCAGTGGCAAGCGCGCCATGCAAGTAGAGTTGTCAGTTTCAGACTCGTTCGTCTTACTACCGTGTTGGTTGCTCATGTACCGTTAGAACGATTGTTCATAAAAAAAACGGTATTTGGATTGGAAAATTTCCCTGTCCACATTGTTATTAGAATATTTAAGTTCTACCTCCCATTAGATTTATGGTAGTATAACGCTCGGAATTTGTTTGTTCGTTTTTTTTTATAGGTGTCGTCATAACAAGGTCCTAGTGTTACAGTATTGTGTGTACACAAGATTGGGACTGGAATTTGTTAACGTTATAAGGATAAAATTTTATACTTTCAGTATGAAGTCGCTTAGGCGGACTCTCAGGCTTGGTAGCCTCTTCCCGCTACTCGGGGATTTATGTTTTCAGTAGCATGATACACATTGGGTTGTGGCGGGAGGGGTACTGTCAGCGATAGTCCATGCTCGGCTTCCACATAAAAGTGGACTGTCGCCAATGTACTCACGACGTAGGTATGTCTCCTCCTGACTGAGCTCTCAGCTGGATCATAACAGGGGTAATGTTCCCGGGCCTTTATGCCCTTGGCCAGCTTTTTGGCCCACACCACCACTAGACATCGGTATTACCGTTCGTCTTTTCGTTACTCGATAACTCCTCTTATTACAGTCAACTCCTTTGAGCGCCTCGAGGCTAACACTTTGCAAGCCAAAGGCTTTACTAACACATAATTCCATTAAATCAAAGACGTTTCATACCTCACAATGTTTCCCAAGTCCTAAGCTCACTGTCTTAACCTAGTATCTCGTCATCAGAGCGGTACTCCTCTCTGATACCACTTTTGTAACACCCCTCTCGATAAACATGCAATAAACCCCCACGTAGTATAATTAAAGACGTTTTACAGCGGAAGAATAAATAACAATAGTAATACTCACTCGGGTGTCACCTGCCATTACTCGCCCATGCGAGCAACGAAGCAGAACTAAATCCAACAACCCAAAATACACAACACTACTAAACCGCTGTGACAACGAGATAAATCCTATACATCATACTAAGTCCAAAACAAATCATAACCGTCGACAAGTGAGCACCTACCCTGATCCCGTACTTCAGCTTCAACGATAAACAGCGACCTGCAACAAGCCATAAAGGCTCAGCGATAAACGCTGAGTATGCGGGCCTGGACCCTATTGGTCACTTGTCATTTTAACCATCTTGATATTAGATTGATTTCATGCTTTACCAGTTTACGGATATAATTAAACTGTAAAACAATTAACAGTAATAACCATACAATTAGACACAACCATTAACACTCATAATATATTCCACACAGCATAACACCATACAGTATAACCAATGAACAACAAGGCGTAACAACAAGAATAATAAAAGAGTATTAATTCCCGTCTTGGTATTAGAATCCAATATTGTTCACCAAATGTACGAGCTAACAAGCTGTTCGTAATTGTTCAGTTATACCTGGTGACAACGTCTCGTTAAAACGACGTGTCTCTAAATTACCCATATATTATGGCGGGTCACCCACGGCAGTAGCCACTCCAGCGGTAGAGTCTCCGACCAACGAACCATCCTAGCTCACGGGAAATTTTCTTGATACTTACGGACCCGTACGCGGACATCCTGGTATCGTTTTGTGATCACAGCGCGCACCAAGAGCCACATCCTCTTGGCTTTACTTCCATTCATTAATTTATTAATTATACCATCGCATCGCATTACCAAATTTCCTAACACAGCAGACTAAGGTCATTAGTCCAATCCGGAGTCTGTAAACTCGGGATCCAGTGCTAGATACGAGAGCGGCGTATAGAAAGGCCAATGCTCCGTATAAAAGTCTCGGATAATATGTATATTTTATTATCCTAGTGCTACAACGTTTTACTGACGTTCCTTATATTTCATATAAGATAGCACCATAGCCGCTAGTTCGTTTTATATATAGGTTCATATATACGAACCAATACTGTTAACTCAACAACAGTAAAATGATCAGCAGCTATAAATATACAATTCATGCATTAATTAATCATTCAGACAAACATCTTATCACAGATCACACAGAAGTCTGAACTGAGGAAGCCCTCAGAGACAATCAGAGACACATAACAACATACAAGTTATCAAGTTTCGGTTTCCGGCCCTTTCTTAGGTCAACCCGGATCAACCCTTCTTCACATACCGTACACCTTAGACCAAGGATGCGCAGTGTAGTCACTAAGCTTGTCGAGCGCGCACGTCTGACAGGCGATCTAACAATACGAAGAACGCTAAGCGTCAATTCACATGACCAAAATGATTCGGTATTTCCGAATAACGTCAGTAACCCCGGTGTTACAACCATAGATTCAACCGTTATTAGTTAAGGTTTCGTTACCCTTAATCTCTTTACGCGTAGTACGTATTAATTCTCCGTTAGACGAACGACATCGGATTTTATGCGAACGTCGTACTTAGCGTTTTTAAACGTAGGAGTTATATTTCCCAACCCGTAGTAATTATATGCGTTACGTTATTATATAAATCCGTCGTTCACGTATTTTTATGTTCCACATGTTACACGCATGCATAGGTACGTATGATGATCTATAGTTGCATGCATGGCTATTGTTTATAACCTATGGTTGCATGCATTCCATGCAACGTTAGTTTATATCACATGGTATATTATTATGCTTTAATATACCTTATATTGTACAACTTCCCATTTATGTAACAAGTTGTATTCATTTAAAATCTTATGACTTAATAGCATATAGTTATACTAATAAGTTAACATTCCTTATTTATTATCATTTGGCTTGTAAACCATAACGTATATGCATGTTATTTGCGCCGGTATATATATTTGTATACATATATATATACATTGATCTCTTAATGGAATATGAAATTTAGTATTATGTACATGTTACTTCCCATCCAAGGTTTATTCAACCATTCCACAATTCATATATTAACCATATATTATACTCTATTATTATTATACCCATTTATATAAATCCAAAAATTCCCAAATTTATACTTAGGATATAAATCACTATATTAACCAATCTATACCTCAACTTTTCGGTATTTACTTTCTATACCCCATAAGTTTTATAAATTCAACATTTCACTTATAATATTAATATAAGTTCATAAATTAATTATTCATGACATTAAATTTGGTCAAACCTCTTAATATGGTCTATATTGACCCATTGACTTTCAGTTTGACCAGAAGTTTATATAATTACAGTTTGACCCCCATAATTTCCATAAACCTCATTTTTGCCTCAAAACTTTATTAAATTTTATATAATTCATAAAATAAGGTTTGGATGCTTAGTTTCCGGTTGTTATTTATAGTTAGCCCCTAAAATCATTTTAATTACAGAAGAACCCCTAAATAATTCGGTAATGTTTAATTATCATTTTAAACTTAATAACCATAAATTAAATAGCCTAAACATACATGGCCTTATCACAATAATTCGCAAAGAACAAAATTACTCATAAATGTCTCAAATGACATTATAACCTTACGGCTTATATTACTCTCACCATATATTTTTATAAATTATGCTTTTGACCATATTTAATTTGCTTGGCCTTATAGGTCATTAATTCACCAAGTTAATTTACCAAAAACGTTATTAAATGTCTTAACACATAATTAGGTTTTATAATGCCCATAAATCCCACGGCTAACATATATGTGTAATAAAATTTCATAAAAACCATATTATAATATAAGGTAAGTATTTTCTCACCTAGCTTTTGATTTTGCAAGCTTCCAAGCACTCCAAACAACAACTAGCACTCTCGGCCTAGTTGTTAACACCAGATTTAATTAGTTTTGAATGTTGAATCATTAGCTTAATATATACACAAGTTTATAGAGTGGAAATACCCACTTTGCCTACCCTTATTTCTTGGACTTGGTTCTTCATGTTGTGCAGAAGAAGTTTTTTCCAAGATTTCCAAGGTGTTTACGGCAGGAATTTTATGCAGCAAAAGAGTATATATTAGTTACTCATTATGTAGGTAATTAAGTGATGAGTTTAAGCTTAACAAGGCATGGTTTTTACCTTGCTTTGGAGCTGGTTTCTAAGCTCACTCACGCCTTGGTTTAAGGCTGGTTTCAAGGACTACTTGCACCTGTTTTTAGTGAGCAAAGTCCAACGTGTTAAAACCACTACTAATACTAGCTTATATTACCGGTGGACTCAAGAGTATAAGATGAGATTTTTCTTACCGAAACATGGTCATCCAAGGGTGTTGCTACTGCATGTTTCATGGGCATTTCTCCTCTCTGTTTTACGTGAAGAAAACAAAAGAAAAAGCTCATGACAAGCTAGGTACATTACCGGTAGAACATGAAGGAAATGGGCAGTGGGTATAGCTCACCGAGAAGGTCAAGAAAGGAGATTCAATGCTTGGTTCTCTCCTTCATAAAGCTTGGTGTTTTCTTCTGTTTTTGTACGTGAAAGGAGCAAAGAAAGAGCTGGGAAAGCTGAGTATTCAACCGGCAATCAAGGAAGGGAAGAATAGACTAGTTTTATGCTTGTTATTACCTTGAGAAGTTATAGGTACTAACTCCTCTTTTTCTTCTATTTTTCAGACGAGTAACCGCACTACTTCAAGCCCAACTCAGCCTTGGTTTGCTGGATGAAAAATGGAGATGTGAACTCCTCTGTTTTGTACGTAAAGAAGGCAAGAAGAAAAGCTCAAGAAGGCTGGTAATATTACTGGTAGGAGGAAGAAGAAAATGGCCAGTTTTTTCCTTACCGATACTTGGTATAGCATGGATGTTGCTTGGGTCTTGTTACCACAAGAGCTTAACGTTGTCTCTGTTTTTTTTTATGAAGAAGACCAGAGATTAAGCAAAGAAGACTCCCTTTTCTCTTCTGTTTTTAACCGAGAAGCTGCTCAACTTCACACACAAATTTAGCTTCGTTTGCTACAGCAAGTAATACCAGCCATGAAGATGGGTGTTATTCTCGGTTTGAACTCGGCAAGGGAGAGCTAGGAGCTTGCGCTGGAAGAAGACGGTAATGAAAAAAAAGAGAGGGAAATCGGTGATGATAATGAGTAGGTATAGGCTTGGCCAAATAAGTCAAGTGGGAAGGTTTCCCATGACTAAATAATTGATTGAGCTTGCAGGGATTGTCGGTAGTAAGTAGTAGTAATACGGTAAGAGCAAGTTTGATTGGTTTGTTATTATATTTATTATATGTATACATGTCACATGGCTCACGTTATGTGTGTGACATTTCGGTGGCTTGCAGGTTTGCAAGTGGATAAGGGTGATCAAGTAGCAGGCGACAATGATAGAGGTAAGAATGAAGGGTTGTTTAATATTATATGAAGAGTGTGTTGATTATTGCTTTACAAAAGTAACTTGGCATGTCACACGTATTTGTTGTAGAAGCCGGCCAGTATACACCCAGGGAAGAGTCTTGATAAAACGGCAAGATCAGGTGAGATTGGAAGAGATAAGTAGCTTAGATATTATTATGCAAAAAGACGTACTTACATTACTTTAATAAGGTATAGGTAGTGAGTAACATATACTTATAAATGGGGGCGGCAATATTCCTGGTTATGAGGTTAAAACTGGCGGAATATATTAGCTAAGATCAAGGGAGTATATTGACCATAGACTAGATTAAGAGATTAAATGTTATTTTTGCACTATTTGGTTATTATTCACAAGCCAATGCACATATTTTTGTATTTTTGAAAAATTTAGAATTGGGCATTTTATTGTGGCACATTATGTCACATTAGTATATTTAAGGGTACTCAAGACCCTAAAATTAAACAAAGCTCATTTTAGAGACAATCTCACAAAAATGTGCTTTAAGAAAGCCTAGTGCACATTTTGTGTTCTAGTGAGTTCCTGAGCTTGGTTTCCCTTGGAAATGGATTTAATGTGTTCATTTACGTATTATAAGGCTCGGGTTAAAATTTTAGGTCAAACGGAGTTCGTTTGAATATTTAATCACCCTTAAAGGTCAACGGGTGTAATACTTGTTTTCTGTTAAACTTTGTTGTGTTTAATTTACTTTTAAGGCATGTTTAGGCCTTAATTTAATTGATTATATGTTTAATCAATATTTAATTAAGTAGGGGTATTTCATAACTAGTCTCAAAAGTCATACACACAAAGGCGAGTGGTCAATGACACACTAACACATACTTATAACATATCTCCTTCTAATATCCAAGGTAAGTACGTAACACAGTAAGCAAAAGTCTTCCACCAGCGGTCTCATGGAGTTCAGGGTACTCATGCCCTATCTACTCCCTTGCCTCTCTGGGCTCCAGCCAGCATAGTAGATGTCTGGCCATCCTGACCGCCTCGTGGTACTCCAGATCCTCCAGCTGAGGTCTTCTGAGTATTCCTTGGTGGCCTGTAATTACGGCTCTCAGGGTTCATCCAGCACTCGAACTCCCTGTGGCCCTCTTTCTTGCAGCATCGACACACAACTTTGCAGCCTTTGCAGTCGACCCCAGGATGGTCCTTCCCACAACGCTTGCAATAGAAATGGCGATGGGGTTGTCCGTGCCTAATGGTAATATATTTTAAGTTACTATCTGATGATATAAAGGTTAAGGTCACAAATAATTTAAGAGGTAGGTGTTCTCACCCTTAGGAGGTGCAGATCTCAAACTGAGCATCTATAGCTGGGCCGGTCAACCGAAGGATGGGCTCTTTCCCCTTTGCTCCCGGTGACCCTCTGCCCTTTCTTCTGAAAGAACTTCCTGTTTAAGGTTTTGGGTCAGCATTCATAAGGTATTTAATATGGTAAGCAATTTAGAATGGGATAAGTCCTTACTTTCCCTTCTTCTGGCTATCGCCTGGAGATGCTCCCTCCACCTCAGACTCTCCCTCAGGGTTCTTTCTCTTCTTTGCCCCGAGAGTCTCTTCCCGAGTCTGGAGCATCAGCTCCGTCCTCGAGGCAGCATCATAACACTCCTGGAATCTCATTGGTAAGTTCCCACAAAGTTAATCGGTAATATAGTAAGTAAAGATTTTATGCCTTTCATGTTAATACCTGGATGGTAGTGTAGAGGGTAGCACCCATCGCCATCTGGATGCGAAACAGCAATCCCGCCCGAAACTTCTCGACCTTCACGGTCTCTGAGTAATCTACACCGGGGATGAAGTCCAGCAGACCAATGAATCGAGTGTAGTACTCATCCACGGTCAGACCTCCCTGGGATAATGTCTCGAACTCATGGCGTTTCTTTTGCTTGAGGTGAGCTGGGTAGTACTTCCCCCTCAGTAACTCGACAAAGGCAGCCCACGAAAAGTCGGGCGTAGCCAGGTGATGGTCCTTGACCAACCTCCACCAAGTGTTGGCTGCATCCTTCAGATGGAAAGTAGCAATGACAACCTTCTGGTTAGCAGGTACTTGTAAAGCCTCGTAGGCCTTCTCATGTTCAACTATGAATCTCTCCAAAGCTACGGGGTCTGGCTCCCCTGAATATGTAGGTGGTCGGGTCTCGGTCACTGATTTCAGCCAGTTCGTTTCCCTGGGTTGTGGCGGGTGGGCTGGTGCTCCTCCAATTTGAGTACCCAGCTGTGCAAGAACAGCAGCAATTGTCTCAGCAACTCCTGGAATCACGGGGTCACCGCCTCCACCTCTTCCAGTACCACGCCCTCTAGTTCCCTCAGACATCTGTAGTACAGTATGTCACATAAATACTCGGTAAATTATCGTATACAACCAATAGATATTGAATTGCCTTAAAGGCTACTATGTCCCACAATCTGCGTTACTAGACACAATACCTTTTAAGACGAGTCGTCTCGTACCTCACCAATGTTTCCCGTAATTTCCCAAGTCCTATGCTCACTGTCTTAACCTATTTTCCTCATCATCAGAGCGATACTCCGCTCTGATACCACTTTTGTAACACCCCTCTTCATAATCACGTAATAATCACTCACGTAGCAATAAATAAAATGTCTTACAGTGGAAGAATAAATAATACAATACTCACTCGGGTGTCACCGGCCATTACTCGCCCATGCGAGCAACGAAGCCAAACTATCTCCAACTTCCAACATAAACAAACTGCTAACCGCCGTGATAACGAGAAACTCCTATACATCATACTAGTCCATAAATCATAAACATCGACAAGTGAGCGTCTACCCAAACCTGAATATACATAACCTTACCATAATACAACTCCATGTGCGGTAATTAAAATAAACTCTAATTACCCTGTTCCCGCACTTCGGCTCCAGCGATAATCAACAACCTGCATGAGTGTAGTATCAGCGATAGACGCTGAGTATGCCGGGTTTGGACCCTATTGGTCACTTAGTCATTTTAACCATCTTATTATTAGATTGGTTTCATGCTTTACCATTTTACAGATATAATCAATACTGTAATAAACAGGTATAATATACATAATCCACCATCCAAAACATTCATAAACATTCAACCAACCATCCAATCCAAACATTCATTTAATATCACAAACCACAATTGTATATCGAACGTATCGAATAATTACCGTATAATGTACAATGTAAAATCGCTGTAGTGTACAGTTTCCACAATTAATTTATCTTAGCCTTTAAGGCCCCATCCAAACCATGTTTAATTAATACCAATTGGGCGTCATGTTAAGACAACCCTATAACCTCACCATGGACAGTAGTCCTCCCGTACACACAAAGGTGCTCATTTCGCCAGAGGTCCGGAGGCCCCTGACTATTCTCTTTGTCTCGTAAGACGTCCATATAAAGTCCGTAGCCACCTAACCCACGATCCAATTTGGGCTCGTTGGGTATAAACCTGGAGCGGAATCCAATCGGAAACCCCTTAGTGATCACAAATGCGCAACCAAGTAGTTCGTAAACTACCGGGATTCCTCACCTCAACTCATACCATCTCTCTCTCATAATGTTTAAGATATGCTCTTAGTCTTATGGAGAATAATTATTAATTAGCTGCCCAACGGGTCTCACGCATACCTAGAAGTAATCTAGGTTATATTCGTGTTCGAGATCCATGCTCTAGAGACCGACAATGTCGTGACTCGTTTCCTAAGTATATTACTTAGGTTACCATATACTTAATATTAATACTATGGTATTATATCAAGTAACCGTCATGTCATCACATTAACGTATATGTATGTTTATATAAGTCGATCTATAGTCGACGTAGTGTTAGTCCCGTGGGACGCTCGTGCATAAATAATTAATGCAGTAACACACCATCACATACATGTATCCAAAACACTTAACACACAAGTGATATAAACCAAATCCGAGCCCAAGGAATTCCTTAGGACAACCCGGATCAAACCCCTTTTCATACCGTTCACCAAGACCTAGGATGCGCAGTGTAGTCCACTAGCTCGTCAAGCGTCCTTGTCAGAAGTATGATCTAAACGGTATTAAAACTATAAGTCAGTCTCCATGACTAACTACATCCGGTACTTCCGGATAACAAGTAACCCCGACAGTTCATCCCTGTTTTCTACAGTTATTTGTTACGGGTTTCTCTAAACTGGTCGGCTTTGTTACTTTAAAACTTGTATGTCAAAATATTTCAACTGTTAAGTTTAATTCATTATTTTTCTTTAATCTTACCCACCATTAATATAGGTACATAACCTATAGTTGTATGTATGCATGCATTATTATATTATATTATTATTCTACCACCTTCCATTATAATACACCGTATTATATAATCCATTATCTTTAGCAAATTATATTTGCATTCAAAAACTCATAACTTATAGTTTGTAACTATTTTTTTGTAATAACCACGACCATTATATTATATGGTTTCCAACCATTATATATATATATCCATCCTTATATACATTTTTCTTGTATATGTATATATTTACCACATAGGTAAATTCCATGAGTTATAAAACTCTTATATTATATGTTACATTTTTATCATCTTATATTAGATGATTATTCCCCATTAGTTGTATTATATTATACAACTTATATTAAGATTATTATCCTAATATTATGTAACATTTTATGTTGTACAATTACAACTCCTAAGGCTTATTCAATAAATACCTTAGTTTATAAATCCTATTTATTTATAGTTTGTCACATTATTTAATGTGAATATCCTTACTTATATTAATTCCATCTAAACCATATAATTGCTATAACATTTATAACATTATAGACCATAGTCCAAAATTCATTTTCCAACTCTTAAATATTCGGTACAGCCCTTATATTTATTTTAAATTCCATTTTGACCACATAACATTATATAACGTTATACCATATACTAATATCATTTGATATGATATTTTTATTGCCTTAAACTTATAACCTATAGTTCTCATACAAAACTATTATATATTGTCGCATAGGCATATATATTAAACCTTATTCTTTTCCATAAACCATAGTTTCCTTTATTTACAAAATCACCCCATTATTTATACCATGTTATATATACCATTTAATATAACATTTCTAACTTATAAAAAGGGTATAACCTATGATTATATTTTTTGTAAATTCCGAACAGACCTTGTTCTGTTTTATAATTGCCATTTGGCCCTATTTATAACATATAGTTTTATCATATCATTAAAACTATATATTATACACATATCTTAATAAATACTCTTATATTATTCTAAAAATCACCAAATTTCACCAAAGGGTTATAATTACCCTTACTAACCATATACTTTCGGTATATTACATTTCCACCACATCTTTTATCCCAAAGTGTCATAATGACATGATAACTATATATTATACATATATAGTTTATCTTAATTCCAAAATCAACCCAATAAATTCCTAAAAATTCCTAATAGCCCATGGGTGTTTATAATACCATTTTACACCCCTTCTTTTTGGTAATAACATATTTACCACGTATGTTATAAAATTGTTCCAATTAAATACTTATCTTATTATATAACCTTAAACAAGTTATTTAACTTATCTAATTTGGTCAAAACCTACCATATGGTCAAGGTTGACCTCCTTAATATTTCCTTGACCATTAAACTCCATATATTACGACTTGTACCCCAATTTTCCAGAAATTACCATTTAACCCCAAAACTTTATATAATCTTATAATTTTTATATATACTCCTTTAAACCTCTAATTTTCGGCTTTATTATTATATAGCCCCCAAATTTAATTTAATTTCACTTTAACCCCTTATAATATGCGGTAATGCATATATACCACTTAAACTTAAATAAAACCTTATAAATGCATAAATAAAATGGCCTAAAGTACATGGCCTTATTACAAACATTGGCTTATAAAATAAATTACACATAAATGTCCAAAAATGCATTAAATTCTCGGCCCTTACACATATGTTTCCATATTTACCAATTTTCCACATAATGTCTTAAATTTGACAATTATGTTAATTAATTAGTTAGATAAATTTACCAAACCATTCATTAATCACCTAAGGTCAAAATAAGACCTTAATATACTCATTCACTCACGGCATATATGTATAAATATGTATAAACACATATTAATATACCAAGTGTAGATTTAAGTGATTTATACCTTGTTTTTGCCAAGTTTAGGCCTTGTTTGGTTTCGGCTGCTTAGGAATAAAATTTCCATAGCTTCTTTTACATGTTTTCAAACAGCAACCAAGGCATAGTTAGTCTCCAAGCAAGATCTGACCATAAGAAGTGTTTTAATGTATATTTCAAGGTAAAATTTACCTTAGAATACCAAGGTAGCCAAGGGTTGTCTTTGGCCTAAATTTACAGAAGCAAAAGAGCATCAAAAGAGCTACTAAACCAAGGCTTAAAACCGGTATAACTCAGATTCGAAGATGGCTAATTTTTTACCTTGTTTAAAATGCCTAAAATGGTGTTTTCGGCTTGGATCTGGCTATACCTTGAAGCTCTTGATAGATCCACTGAATAAGTATGTTAATAAGAAGATTATAAGGCTATGAGAACAGGTTTTACAACCGGATCTAAAGAGAATCAAAAGATAAGTGCTTAAAGCACATTTTTGTACCTTAAGAACAAGATTAGCTTTCTCCACCTTCTTCCCTTGTTAAGGCCGAGATTTGCCCTTCATTTAACCTCCAAAACAACCTAGATCCATGGATGGAAATGGTTGATGCTTAGATCCACCGAAAGAGGAAAGATTTGTGAAGAAATTGAACATAAAATGACTAATTAAGCTTACCTAGGTAGCAAGGTGTTCTTCTATGTTCTTGGAGAGTTAGCCACGGTTTGGAGAAGCCAAAGAGAGAGTGAGGAGGCCTTGTGTCGGCTAGGAAGCAAGGCAAATGAGAAAGGTAGGTCAAATTTGCCTTAATACTCATTTTTGACTTGTTTAATGAATTTAGTGTGTGATGAGTCACCACGTATGATTGGCATCGGTTATTGGAGGGGCAAAGGAGTTTCTCACACAGTTTTTGAAGCCTTATTCAATCAAGGAGCAAGTGTGTATAGTTTAGACTATAATATTAGAAAGGTGAAAGTAGTCTCCTTAAATTAAGGAGTGGTGTTGGAGGCTTGTCTTTTGTGCTTGCAAGTGGCAATTTTAAGCTCCCTTGCTTGTGGCTGTCGACCTCATGTGGTCCAAGGGGTCAAACTTTGACCGCTTGACCATTCTTAGTCAATGTTGACTCAAACGGGCCCCCTCTTAGGGTTTTAATAATATTTTAATATTAAATTTGTAAAAATTTGTAAATTTTTGGAATTAAATTCATAATATGATATAATATGATATATTATCATATTTAAAGGTAATTATGACCTTTAACCCCATTAAAAACCAATTTAGAAGGCAATTACACAAAAACGTGCTTTAAGGAGTTTTAGTGCACATTTTGTGTCGCAAGGTGTTTCTGAGCTTGGTTTTCTTTGAGAACGGTTTCTTTGTGTTCCTTACATGATATTTGATCATGTAATCCAATTTTATATCATTTAGAGGTCATTAGACCTTTAAGGTTTCCTTAGAGCACATTTTTACCCTACTTGACCTTGAAGCATGTAAATGCTTGTTCTTTGTGTTGGAGTGTTGTCCAACAATTGTAATATGTTTAGTTATGTGTTAATATGCTTAGGACAAAGTTTTAGGTCCTAAGAAGTTCATTTGGGTATTTATTTACCCTAAACAATCAAAGGGTGCAACATCTTGCTTTGTGTTGTCCACTGTTGTTCTCAGTTGACTTTTAAGGCATGTTTAGGCCTTAATCAATGTGATTAGATATTTAATCCATATTTTATTAGTTTGGGGTATTTCACCTCCCATCCAAAATTGGGCTCAGCTCGTAGCACATCTCGGTTGGCCGTCCACCAAATATCGGCCTCCCCCTTGAAATAGTACACTGCTCCATTGACCTTCCTATCCTCTAGGCAGTTGACCGCGTCAAAAATCTTGTCAAACTCCCGGATCCAGTCTTCAAGTAGGATCGGGTCCTCTTCTCCAGCAAAAGCGGTCGGCTTCAGGTGCGCGATCCTCTTGGTATAATCTTCAGGCACGTTGTCTCATTGTGCCTGTCGCTGCACAATCTGCCCCAAGTTCAAAGCAAGCTTTTGGAGTTGTCTCATTGGGTCGTTGGCGGCCATCGTAGTTCTTAGGCTTCGGTTTTTGGTATTATAGGAGAAATTAAGTTGGTCTTCCAGTCCTACGAGCTTGAGTTCAAGTGGTCTCCTGATTACGATGTAGAGGAATAAAGATCTCAATTTCAATAACCACTTTCGAGCTCATACTACAAGTTTTACCAATCTATACCATATACACTATCAAGTATATGGTTCAACTATCATATACATACGCAGTAACATCCAAATAAACATTTTGTGTACTCAGTGTACACACATTTACACAGATATACATGATTATAAAGGAATTTCCATTGGTTAGTATAACCTTCCAAATATCACACAGATCAACCAAAGTAGCTCCACAATTTCAACACACAATACAATATGTTATAGATTCCCCAATCGCCTTATCCCCACATTTTAGTCCAATTTAAATCACATTTGATCTTATTTCGAAAACACGGCTCTGATACCACCTTGTAACACCCTGGATTTTACCTCAAAAGATATCTTATGGAAATAAAAATCTAACGGCGCAAACAAAAATAAAAACGGACTTCAAATGAGACCTAGAAGTGAAAAGTAGTGTTGGTCCGAACTTGTGTCCGGACATTGGACGTTCGGACACAAGTCGAGAAGATTGAACTGAGAAATACCATTTGTCCGCACTTGTGTCCGGACATTGATGTTCGGACACAAGTCGAGAGTTGAGAAAATGTAATGCAACGTCGTCCGAACTTGTGTCCGGACTTCAAAGTTCGGACACAAGACGGGTTTCAAAATCCCGGAAAACCTTACGCGCGTGTCCGAACGTTGCAAGTTCGGACCTAAGTAGAGACTTTCATCTCGGACCCGTCCTCGCATGATGTCCGAACTTTGATGTTCGGACAGAAGTCCGGACACGGCTAAACTGCGAGAAAATATAGAACTCCTGGGGCCTGTCCGAACATGGATGTCCGGAAGGACATTCGGACAGGTCCCCTTATGCATTTTAAAGTGAGAAATAGAGACCAAAAGCAAGCCAAAACTTACACAAAGCCATAATAAGGATAACTCTGAGAAAACACGAATTTAAACAGCACTTGTACCATGAAATACAGCTAAAGACTTTCTTGTAATCCAAGGTGCTACCGCCACATCCAAACCCTTGGATGCTCAGGCTATTAAACCACAAAACATTCCAAAATATCAACTTAACATTGTGAATCCAAAATATGCGGAAACTCAAACTGTAATCAACAATAAAACATCATTAAAGAAACTAAAACGTTGTGCTCTAGAAACTCATAACTCAACTAATGACTCAAAACAATCTCAATCCTACTAAACTATGTGACAGTGTGTTCCCCATTTCCCCAATTCAGCAATTTGTACCTGCGATCATAAAACAACAATAAAAGCACGAAGGGATCGCGCAAATCAGTGAAACTGAGTAATTCCAACTCATTACGTAAAATACATTTTAGAAATTCCTTTGAGTCTGAATTAACAAAACTTTCAAGCTTGTAATCCAATAAACCATTTTCGAACTTCAATAACCAACAACCAGTAAAACAATTTGGGGAGTCTTTAACAGGAATATCCATAGAGCAACCAGACGGTCACAAACGGACTGAAATACCAAATACCCTCACCCTAAGTCCTTAAGTGTGCACACCCCCTATGAATCATCAGTCCATAGAGTAGATCGTAGAGCTTAACTGCAGTCATTGTATGCAGCGCAAAATATATATAACAGTGTAAATAATTCATGCTCACGGTGCAGAGAACCAACATGGTGAATCAGGGAGCACCAAGAACCCCAGAGTAATTATAAACCAGTGAAGAACTCCCAAAACAAAACAAAACCATTACCAATCCACAGCCAAGTTCCTCAAAACACAATTTGTGACAGAAAGCAATCCACAACCAAATCCAACAATGAGCACAGAATTTACCTGATCGTTCCCTCGATTCAGGAAGACAACCAACAGATTCACTAATAACGTTCTTCATCGCCAACGTCTAGGTTAGAACAGTTCGCAATTAGAAGTCATCGAACACAATTGAATAGATTAACACATGAACTATACAACTACTTTACCCGATATAACTCTAGTTGGCTCCAGGGAAGGGTTTTGACCAAAACGCAAGTAGGAATGTGAATTGAGAGTTGGGAAGGAGGATGTAGTGGCTGCGTGAAGAAGATGAAGAACGATCAATAAGATCGTGGTTTAAATAAGTAATTTAGGGAATAAAAGATTAGTAAAATAATTTAGTGAATTGGAGGAATCAGTTAAATAAGATAAATAATTTAGAAGGGGGATTTAAATAATTCCTGCTGTAATTACTTTAGAAGATATATTGACGTTAAGAAACATCGGGAGAAGGAATCAAAACTTCTAATAAAATAACCCATCCGAAAGTAAAGAATAATCCTTTACTTTGAAATAAAATGGAAAAGGGATTCGTTTGGTTGTTGTAAAAGATAAGGATGAGAAGTAAAATATCCAGGAAGTTAATTAGTAACATTTGTTGATAAGGAAATAAGCTAGAAATAAATCGGTAAGTTGTAAATAGTCTAAAGGCTCAACATAAGGGAAACAATTACGTCAAAAAGACAAGTCAAAATGATAATAATATAATTATTGAGAGAAGAATAAGGAGAGTTAATAAACAACACATTAAGTAGTCAAAAAGGATCTGAACTCTTGAAATCAAATAACTACAAGGAGGAAGTCAAATTGAATTTGGACTCTAATTATTTAAAATTAATAAGTTTGGAAAAGAATATTCTAGATTGGTATTTTGGGATCCAAATAACATAACGAAGTTAGAAGGATGATTTAATATTTAAATGGTATAACATTTGAAATATAGCTAAAGTTAATTAAAGCAAACGTCACCATTAATTGTAAACATTTTAAGGAGAAGGATTAATCCGGAAAAAGGATGTCGTTTAATTCCCCGGGCCATCCTAATACTAACCTCGGATATATTATTCATGCTCTATACTATATCATTCTTAACTTGGAAATTCCCGGGTATTTCAGCTACCTCCAAATGCACGTCGAAGCGCTGAAATCTACCTTCCCGAGCTCTAAACACACTACCATGATGGACATATTGGAGGCTCACTACATGATCAAAGATGAAGCTTCCACTGTAACCTTATAATTTTTTGGATCTTAACTGGGTACATGCACAAAAGTTAGACTATTTGATTTCTATCTTGGACTATCATGGTTGGACATACCTATTTTCTGAGCCTGCTGCATGGTATCCCAATGTGTCAATACAATTTTATGTCAACTTGTTCATTAGAAATGGAAAGGCTCCAAGTCTTATGAATTCAAAATACATTTTCTTAGATACACCTTCTCTTTCTTCTTTGCTTCAAATCCCACATGATGAGCTTACCTTCTATAATAAAGGAGTTACTCCTGAAGTCGAGGGTGTCGATTTCAAAACTATTGAATGATTCTTCTCTCCCAAAAGAAGACTCGGGTCTCCTATCCCTTGAACTGATATTTCTTTATTACAACAACTACAGCATCTCCTGATCAATAAATGATTAGTCCCTTGAAAGAAGGAAATCAAACTGTTAATTCCATGGACTTATCTTTAATATATTTCCTTCTGCATCACAAACAGTTCAATCTCTCTTTTCTGATACTGAACCACATGGCACACTCCATCCATACATCAAAGCACTCTTTGGAATATTTGTTTTAGCTCTCGCGCATCTTTGCTAATTTGGGTGTTTCTTTTGATGAGTCATCTTCTGCCCCGTTGGAGGACATTGACACCATCATCCAGAAGTTCATTAATCAACTCATTACTCTCGACAAGAGTACTCTGTTGCCACCGCTAGCTCTCACGGACACCCTCACTCCCGCTTCAATAGACTCTATGGATGATCGTCTGAGCAAGCTTGAAGAAAAGGCTGATTACCTCGTATCCTCCTTGGAAACTCTGGTTGAGTCGTGCAAAAGCTTCCTGGAGTTCTCACGGATTTGTTGGCTGAAGGAATCGGGTTGGTCCTAGATTGCCTAGACGAGTCGAACCGTGCATACTCGAATTTGGCTGCAGACTTGAAGAGCCTCCTATCCCATCCACAACCCTCTCCCCAGCCTGATCCTTGAAGCCCAAGCTAGACTATTATTTTTATGTGGGTATGTTACTTTAGATATAGTGTGTGTGTTATGGACATGGTTTTCTTGTTTCAGATATACGGATTTACTCTAACTGTGTGGGCTTCTTCCTGTTGAAGATCAGAAAAAAAAGGGAAGTGGTGTTGAAATACCCCAAACCTTGATATGTGGTTTAAATATCAAACTATGTTATATAAAGGCTAAAAAGTGCCTTAGAAACATCAGTGAACAATTTAAACCATAGTAAATGCAATAAAACGCTAAGACACAGTTTGAGCAAAAACATGCTCTAAGCTATGAGTGAACTTGGTTAGGACCCAAAGAGCCAACCAAGACTTAATAATATTCCATTATGAGTTTATAAGGCAAACTAAGTCCTTAGGAAACTTTGGTAGACAATGAAACCAAACAAAACACAAATAAATACCTTAAAGTCAATAAGAGCAAAAAAATGTGCTCTAAGCTTGGGATAAATTTGTAAAAGACCTAATGGTCATACCTATACCTTATAAATATGTTAATGAACATATTAAATCAATTACTAAAGAAAACCAAGCTTGAAAACAAGTTAAAACACAAAATGTGCTTTAAGGAGTCTTAAAGCACGTTTTTGAAAAATTGTCTTGTAAATGAGTTTTGAGTGGCTAAATGTCCATCATTACTCTTTAATTAATATGTGTACTATATAGTATCACATTTGGGTGGCTATATCAATGGGAAATCAAAAATTTCACTTCTATGTGCTTTGTTTTTGTGAATAGTGATTTTTATAAGCTAGTTTGTAACATATGTTGTTATAAGTAATTAAGTTGGTCAATAAAGACTATTATACCCTCCTAAGTATATGGGGGCCGGTTTTTCATGGTGTGAGTCCCAACATGTAAAGAAATCAAATACGTAAAGTAAGCTTAAAGTAAAGTACTATTTTGCTTTATAACATAAATATCTCCAAAAGCAAACTTACCTTCTCATTTCCTTCTCTTCTTTCATTTCACACGGGTTCTTCACCTTCTCCTTTCCTCCATTTACGATTTGCTACAGCTCCTCTCTTCTCCATCTTCATTTCCTTGCCAAATCCAACTCCATGCTCCAAATCAAATTCTAAGACCATATTTGTCTTAGTTAGGTCAAGCTCTACACTTCTACCTTTTCAAATCTTCAAGAGCTCAATTTTGGTGCCATGGAGAATCACCATTGATGGAGCTTGAGCTTGTGTTTCTACACATTATTACTCTCCTTTGCTTCTAGGTAAGGAATTTCATAGAAAAATCAAGTTTCCTCTCCTTTTAGTACATGGCCGAAAATTCACCTCACCATGGTGTCTTTACCTTGCTTGTTTTAGCTTCATTTGAATCTTCCAAGGGCTATGAGGAGTCCTCTCTTGATACTTATTCAATTTCTCTTCCAATTCCAAGGTAAAACAATTACATTAATGTGTTAAAACAATATGTGTAACTAGGGTTTACAATGAGATGAAGCATAATGCTTGAATACTCATTCTATTATTTGTACATTGTTTAGAAGTTGACAAACAACCAAACACCCCACCGGTTTTACAAGGAAACAAGAAAGAAGTTTGTGAGGGAAAAGAGGTAAACAAGCTATCTCAATGTAGTTTAAATGCCTTAGGAAAATGAGCTTGATTTGCTTAATAAAATGATCTAAGGAGCCAAAGGTGAATGACCTAGTGAAATGCTCTCAAGGAGTTTATTAAGGGCATATGTATTGGGTGTATTTGCAGGTCAAAGGCATTATTTATGTGGGAAATTCAGTGTTTAAGATTTATGCAATTTAAGGGCCTAAGAGCCATGTTATTTAAGGGCCTAAGTGCCAAGCAATTTAAGTTATGCACTATATTGTGATGTAGTGCTAAATGTGTGAAGTTTGTGTATAAAAAAATGTGTTTGATGGATTAGGTGTCTTTGGATGAAATAAGGTAAAAACCTAAGTGTTGGATGTGAGTATATACAAGAGAAGCTATGGCCAAATTTGGGAAAATGTGTGAGAAGTTCTAAGTGTTTTAAGAAAGTTTTGGTGAACTAGGAAGTTGTTTAAGGTTTAGGTAATGTTGATATCCAGGAATAAGTGATGTTTAGGTAAGATGTGAAAAAGGAGGTTAGTTAGTAAGTAAAAAGAAGTTTGAGAGATGATGTTAAGGTGTAGAGGAAACACCTTGGTATAGTGGTCATTAAAGGTAAAATACCACTTAGAAATCTTAAGGAGAAAACAATATAAGTGTTAGGAATTTTGGTAAGAAGAGAGTAAGTGTTTAAGGAGTTATAAAAATGAGTTTTATGGATGTTGTGTGAGGTTTAAGGGTGCCAAATGATGTTAGAACACATTAGGAGGCTTGAGGAAAAGTTTGGAGAAAGTTTGACAAGTTTTTGACAACTTCTGATGTTGTCCGACCCAGTGGTCCGACCCAGGGTGGGTCGGACAGCCTCTGTTAAGTCACCCGTTGATGTTTCTGGAATGGTCCGACCCAGAGGTCTGGGTCGGACATGGGTCGGACATGTGTGCTCTAGGTCTCTGGAATGTCCGACCCAGATGGTTGGGTCGGACATGGGTCGGACATGAGTATTTAGCAGACGGGGAAATTTATGGAACGGTCCGACCCAGCTGTGGGTCGGACGGTGGGTCGGACGGCCCAAAATTATGCAAAAAAAAGAAAAGACAATGTGTAAGGAGAATCAAGGTGACATTTTGGTATTAGAGTATGCCTAAGTTCATGTATGAAGTTTGGGTAATTAATGGAGGTGGAAAAATAGTGCAACAAGGTTAGAAAATGCAAATATAGCATTCTGTAGTTTGGGTCCGGGACTTGGTTAATGGTTAAAGTCCCGGACCATATATCAAAAACAGGCGTGAGTTTTTCCATATAGCGGTCCGGGACTTGGGGTGAGTACAAAGTCCCGGACCACCCTATTTAAATAGGCCGAGAGTTCATTAAGTGTTGGTCCGGGACTTAGGTAAGGACCAAGTCCCGGACCACTCTAAAATTGTTGTTTAAGGCTATTAAAAGATGTCTAATGATGGGGATTGATGGATAATGATGTTATAAGGTTGGTGTAGGACATGTTAGGAAGTATAGTCACCATTTGTTGGGTGAAAAGTTGAAGTAAAATGAAATGAAAGAGTGTAAACATGTTAAAAGTAAGTATTTAACCAGTTAAGGGGAAAAGTATAAGCATTAGACTTTAAACAAACATGTTAACCCAATGTTAATGAAAGACATGTAATGTTGTCATTTGTTCGAGAATGCTCGAGGAACATAAGGGACGTGGAAGTGGACTCCGGTGGACAGGTATGGTTTTCTTTGACCTGTGCTACCGGATTACACCGGTTTGTATGCCATGTGTTTTCTGTATGTTTGCCACGTTGGTAAGATAAAAACATGTAATGAGTTTACAGTAATTCATATATGTGGCGTGTTCAACTCCGATACCATTTTAACCTGGCAGTGGTTAACCTTAGTTAACTGAGTCTAGGATCACATGAGAGTTCGGTATCGGATTAAACGACCCGAACCATGGGGCGTTCAACCACGGTATGCGTGAGTTGATATGTGTGGTGAGTAATGTAGGGATCTCCCTTGTATGTTAACCAGTCTAATACTATATGAGTGTAGTTATGATAGACTCCATAGGGGGTTCTAACTAATATCTAAAAGTAAGTATGTACTAACAGTAGTGAGGAATCCGGTTTGGCCGGTCGCGCGTTGTTTGGGAGAGGGTATCCTTCTTAGCCTTACCCTTCTCTTGTATGTTTCCCTCACGGGTTATGATCTCCATTAGCTTATTCCAAAGCTTAGCTATTCGGACTTATGATCGGTTAGGGGGAAACATGTGTTTGTGTGGTGTGTCGGGCCTCCAAACCCGAACCACCTTAACTTAAGTTATCGTCCAAACTATTAGGACGGTAATGAGTGTTGTTGTATTGTATAACGAGCTTCATGAAGTCTGGCACATTCTCTAGGCTCACCAGTGTATAAGCAATGGTTTGGTCGGTTCTAAGAGAACCATCCCGTTATGTTATGTATTTTTGTTGTGAAGCAATATCATTGCGGTATTTATTGTATGATGCACGTTGAAACGCTGCAAAGTGTTGTTGAGTGATGTATGTAGTGTATGTTATATGTAAAAGGAGTATGTGGATCATGGATATGAATCCCAGTTGAGAAAAGAGGCGTTTAAGGATAACCCGATTTAAGGGTAAGTGTCGTCTATTAAGGAGTAGCTCCATTAGAGGAGGAACACTCTAGGCAATATTGAATACCATGAGTGACTTATAAGTAAGGATATATTATCCGTTTGTTGAGCCCGTTGAGGCGAAATGATTATGTGTGTGTGTTACAGTTGCATGCATGATTTAAATATAATCAATCGCATGCTAAGACGACAATAGTTGTGCGTGGCCCGGGGTAGCATGTGGGGTGCGGGATTACATGCCAGCAAAGGCGCTGAGCCCTTGGGGGCACCCTTTCTCTTCTTTCCTATTTCAGGTACAGAGTACTGGAAGCCGTTCGAGAGTAGGACGGGGTAGTCATTGTACAAGGGTATTCATTTAAGTGTATGTATACAGTAGGTGTAGTAAGACCGATATTGTTGTCGGCATCAGTTTATTAATACTCGGTATAGTTGAAAGGTGTATGTTGTTGTTGTTGTTAATGGAAAGGGATAATAATGTGTAGTTGCTCGGGAATTTAGCCCATCAGACCGGTACAATGTGTATGTATTAGCCTTGTTAGCCACGTGGGTGGCTAACGGCGTGTAACACCAACGAGTTAAGTAATGTGACGAGGTTGTTATTCTGCTGCAGTTTATTGTAAGTGTGTTATGTTGGATGGGGTGTTACAAAAAGTGGTATCAGAGCGAAGTATCGCTCTGATGACTGAGTTACCGAGCTTAGGAAGTACCGAGTTAGGATTTAAGTACTTTGGGTTAAGGGTTGAGTGATAGCGTGAGAGATACGCTAGTTAGGACTTACCAGTGTGGACTGGAAACCTACAATATCCATCCCGCCCTCCACAACCCCAGTTTTATAACTTGGGAAACAACGCCAGAGAGATGAAAGTCCTCTCATACTCGGGAATACCCGATCTGGCTGTTATTGAATACCTCTAAGGGTACGGAGAACCTGTCATACGGTAGATCCCGAAAATTGGGAATCCCGGAGACGGACTCCATCTGAACAATGTCAACCGCATTTAATAGCGAAGAATGAAGAATTTTGTGTATAAGAGAATAGAATTTCCGGCAACCTGGGTCGACATGCCGAGCAGTCGAGGATAACCAGCTTGCAACGCACCAACCGTGCGACAGACAAGAAGTGGATTAATGAAACCGAGACAAGTGTCTACGGAACCACAGTTGATAAATAATACACCAACGGTATACCAACCGACAAGGGAACTACAACGTAGTGCCCAAACAAGAGACAAGTCTCAACAACCACGACAAATACGTGGAACGGGCTACAAGAGAATATAATATTAAGAAAAAGGGGTCTTCCAGAATGGGAAACACCCTAGTTAGTGATTATCATGTAAAGACAGTGGGATGTCACCCGGAGGGATTATTATCAAGACTGTAAGATCAAGTGAGGGCCAACAAGGCCACTGATGACAGTGCGGGTAAAAACAATACCACAACCGGTATGTGATAAACCGATAGCCAGTTAGCATGGCGCACTTCCATAGC
Organism: Limonium bicolor; assembly: GCA_023374045.1. Classification (NCBI taxonomy): domain Eukaryota; kingdom Viridiplantae; phylum Streptophyta; class Magnoliopsida; order Caryophyllales; family Plumbaginaceae; genus Limonium; species Limonium bicolor. The sequence goes on from CM041780.1 coordinate 116,547,858, forward strand.
AAGTGCTGCTATAACAGGGCTGTTCGGGAAATTTATAACCACTACAAAGTATTTGGTAAAGTACCATAAAGTTAAATGTGATCGTCATAACAGTGGAAGGGCTTAATAGCCTAACCTCTGTAATTGTAAGTACACCAGTCAGCAAGAAGCTAGACTTGGCTAAGGTAAGAAGATGTTGTGAAACCATGAAAATTTTCTTTCAAACTCAGATTTATTCAAACCCTTTTCTTTTCAAAACCAAATGTTCTTTCAAACCAACACTTCTTTCCAACCTTCTTTTAAACCAAACCAGTAAGACCAAGGACAGATGATTAGATACAACAGTGGATGAACTTTCCCTCGATTAAGTTCGGGAAGCATGGAATGAATATTGTCACGGGACAATATAAGGGAGTTGACAACAGAATACTTCACCTAGGCGTGTGACGAACACTACGAGTGTACCAACTGAATCGTGGGACGACCGCACTCCGATAGGAGCTTGTGGGCCTGACAGACCTACTTATGGGTTAGTTGGGTAAGTAGCAATGTATCAGTATGATACCCCATATATGTATACGAGTGGAGTCCGAAACACGGGAAGTAGTCGACTCCGTCTACGGTCAGCAGTATGAGTCAAACAAGAGCTAAGGATTACAAGGAAATGTTTAAGAGTTAGGAAGTGCGAAGGGCACAAACTGTTATGTAAAGACATCATATATGTCTTAAGGATCCTTAGTGATAAACATGTTAGCTGGAACGGTGGCCCAGCCTGTACATGGCAAGCAGATGCCTGATGTGGACACATTAATGTGCAATGAACGGGATGAAACTTCTAGAATGAGTACCTACACTATCAGGAGCAAAAAGGGCGTGGCTAACTGAATGTACCAATAAGTGTGAACTTGATGTAATGACATGACTTAGCAACACCCAGGAGCAAACCTTAAAGGGTGTTCGCGTCAGTAATTGTTGCACGAAATAACATGACAGAAACACAAGGGTTGAAACTAACACCCAGTTTAGACATAAGTTGTCAGGAGACGGACTGACAAACCTAAGGGGCATCCCATGAAAGGAAACGTAATGTAACGACCTTGTCATGGAGCTCGATATGATATCCAAACTATGTAATGTTGTACAAAGAAGTACATGTATGTGGACAGCCTACAACGAGCGCAGCTCAAGGCAATAAGGCCTGTAAGCCACAAGCAACATGTGCTATGAAATTAGGTTGACTGCAAAAGTTTATGTTATATAAGTGAATAGAGTGGAGAACGAACCACTGCATTAAGAGTGGGGATACCTCTCGATATTGTGAGACCGCAGGAGCGGTAGTTATGTAAATCAAGTTCAAGAAATATGTTAAGGATGGACAACGTTATTATTGAAAGAGAGCAGTTAGCTTAGTAGTACGTGTGTATAAAGTGAAACACCGAGCTGAATAATGTCGGCTTGTGACTCGAATGATCGACGCTCAAGGAGCATTCAGTAGTCATCCAAATGAGTGATGAACCATAATACGAATGATGTAAGTATATGTGTGAAAGTTAATGTGACAGTAAATACCATGTAAGTTATTGTTATGCAATGAGTAAGAGCACGGTTCGCAGCGGGCGACCGTTGTATCAATGTTATTGAGTAATAATGTGGCAGATAAGACCAGTTATGAGTCAAACTCAGTGGAGATGCAAGGTAAGCGATGTTAAACGGACTGGGCAATAAGCCAGCGGTAGGTACTGTGTGATGAGGAACTCAGTGTGAATTCCATGGCGAATCGCATAAGGGATTTACTGTCAAGAGTTTACGCCTCTGCACTCTGTATGACTGAGTGTTTTGGTATTGCACTTGCGCAGTAATGATCGAGTGGGATAGCTAGGAATTGGGAACATGTTAATTGTGGAGCAATAATGCTATAATGGCCGATGCATAGGAAATGCAAGGCCGCACCAATGAAAGAATACATGTATAAAAACCAAATGTGGAGACATGATTAACAGTAAGTGACTACAGTAGCACTAACTGCCAAATATCGGTATGGAATATACCCCAAATGTTGTAAACAGTTGAGAGAGCACTACACACTAGGTAGTAGCTCAATCTCAACCGACAGTAAGTCGGAAGGGGAACAAGTCAATTATTGTGAAATGCATAGCGGTATACACAGTAAATTGTCATGGAAGTGGATAGAAAGTTTATAACTCACCGAATTCGCTAACGGTAAGAGATACCACGCGTCGGTTGAGAAACCACTGTTACCAAGATGAAGGTGACAATTGGGGATGTACAATACAGTAAGAATAACAAATGGAGCAATTAAGCTCTACAGCTATTAAAGTTTCGCAGCAGAAACTAGTGAGCCAGTGATTCAAGTGTTGAATGTACTTGGTGAACATGAGCGAATTTATTAACGCCTAGAAGCCTAACAGGCCAGAATCGAAACCAACTAAGAGTTTAAACAAACTCCAATGAGAATTCTTGGTTTAGGAACTAAACCGCCAATATGGTTAAGATCCTCTAATCAGAATCCATTGTGTAATAGGCCGCGTGGAAGTTAAAACACTTCACGACGGTAGAACATTTAAGCCAATGTTTAGTGATTGATTACGTGGGCGTAATCCCTTTTAAGGGGGGTAGAGCGCAAAACCACTTAGTGCATATTATCGTACAAGTGTACGTGATTTATGTTGTGCATAGTTATTGTTTTGATGATTGGTGTGTGTGTTACGTAAACATACGCATTCATTCATGGTTGAATTGTGGTAATTGCGCACAGAGGATGCGAATACCATTGTGATAAGTGTGTGTATTTGTTAACAAGTGTGTGTGATAGTACAAATGTGGGAGTAGAGAAACTCCCGGGGAACAAAACCCGACAGTGTATAAATGTGAAACGGTGTGTCGTATTTTGATAAAATATATGTGTATATATACTATATAGTGATTCATAAAAGGGTATGAGACCAATATAAAACCTAATGAGAATAAGATTCCATAGGCAACAGGACTAAAGTGTATGGAAATAACTGATAGACGAAGTTCTATCCTTGGAGATGTATGATCATGATTAGAATGATTAAAAAGATAGAAAATTGGAAATGAGTGATTTACTTGATGCTTGAAAATGAAGTGGGAAGTGGAACTTGATTTGCATGTGATCAAGGGAAGCCGAACACAAATTGGAGTGGAAGGATAGTTCTACACTGATGCTGATCACATCAGGGTTGGATGATTCTTGAAGCTCCCTATAAGTGGTCACAAATAACCACGCTAAGAAAAGAAGCAAAGAGCTTAAGTTGGACTTGGAGTTGTGTGTGTTTTCAAAAGGATTTTCAATTGGTATTTATAAAACGTTGATAGATACTTTACATAATTAAAGTTCTCTTACTTAACCTCACAAGGAAATTTTAAAACTTAAGTGATTGTTTTGATCTCCCAAGGACACGGGGACGGAAGGTGTCCATCGCGACCGGGTTCTACGGGATCACAGTGTATACCAAAGATATTTTTGATTGCAATACATGCTATGACATGTTGTTTGGTATGTGTGATAAAGGTTATTTTGACTTTGATCTCCTAAAGTGTATGCTATCAAGACCTATGAGTCTAAATGTGTTGTGTTGCATGGACCTATGTGTCTAATGTTGTTATGTTACCCAAGACCAGTGAGTCAAAGGGGTTGTTATGTATGTGTAAGTGTTGTTAAGATACCCGGACCATTGAGCCCGAGGTTATTATGTGAATATGTTATGTTATGTATGGATGTGAATGTGTTGCCCGGACCATTAAGTCCGAGGTTGTGATGTAAAGTGTATTTGGTTATGGAAGTTTTATCTCTATAAGTAATCCCCGTATTCTAATACAAGATGTGAGGGAAGTGTAAACTTCGAGGACGAAGTCTTTTAAGGGGGGTAGATTGAAATACCCCAAACCTTGATATGTGGTTTAAATATCAAACTATGTTATATAAAGGCTAAAAAGTGCCTTAGAAACATCAGTGAACAATTTAAACCATAGTAAATGCAATAAAACGCTAAGACACAGTTTGAGCAAAAACATGCTCTAAGCTATGAGTGAACTTGGTTAGGACCCAAAGAGCCAACCAAGACTTAATAATATTCAATTATGAGTTTATAAGGCAAACTAAGTCCTTAGGAAACTTTGGTAGACAATGAAACCAAACAAAACACAAATAAATACCTTAAAGTCAATAAGAGCAAAAAAATGTGCTCTAAGCTTGGGATAAATTGTAAAAGACCTAATGGTCATACCTATACCTTATAATATTTAATGAACATATTAAATCAATTACTAAGAAAACCAAGCTTGAAAACAAGTTAAAACACAAAATGTGCTTTAAGGAGTCTTAAAGCACGTTTTTGAAAAATTGTCTTGTAAATGAGTTTTGAGTGGCTAAATGTCCATCATTACTCTTTAATTAATATGTGTACTATATAGTATCACATTTGGGTGGCTATATCAATGGGAAATCAAAAATTTCACTTCTATGTGCTTTGTTTTTGTGAATAGTGATTTTTATAAGCTAGTTTGTAACATTTGTTATAAGTAATTAAGTTGGTCAATAAAGACTATTATACCCTCCTAAGTATATGGGGGCCGGTTTTTCATGGTGTGAGTCACAACATGTAAAAGAAATCAAATAAGTAAAGTAAAGCTTAAAGTAAAGTACTATTTTGCTTTATAACATAAATATCTCCAAAAGCAAACTTACCTTCTCATTTCCTTCTCTTCTTTCATTTCACACGGGTTCTTCACCTTCTCCTTTCCTCCATTTACGATTTGCTACAGCTCCTCTCTTCTCCATCTTCATTTCCTTGCTAAATCCAACTCCATGCTCCAAATCAAATTCTAAGACCATATTTGTCTTAGTTAGGTCAGCTCTACACTTCCCTTTTCAAATCTTCAAGAGCTCAATTTTGGTGCCATGGAGAATCACCATTGATGGAGCTTGAGCTTGTGTTTCTACACATTATTACTCTCCTTTGCTTCTAGGTAAGGAATTTCAAAGAAAAATCAAGTTTCCTCTCCTTTTAGTACATGGACGAAAATTCACCTCACCATGGTGTCTTTACCTTGCTTGTTTTAGCTTCATTTGAATCTTCCAAGGGCTAGGAGGAGTCCTCTCTTGATACTTATTCAAGTTCTCTTCCAATTCCAAGGTAAAACAATTACCTTAATGTGTTAAAACAATATGTGTAACTAGGGTTTACAATGAGATGAAGCATAATGCTTGAATACTCATTCTATTATTTGTACATTGTTTAGAAGTTGACAAACAACCAAACACCCCACCGGTTTTACAAGGAAACAAGAAAGAAGTTTGTGAGGGAAAAGAGGTAAACAAGCTATCTCAATGTAGTTTAAATGCCTTAGGAAAATGAGCTTGATTTGCTTAATAAAATGATCTAAGGAGCCAAAGGTGAATGACCTAGTGAAATGCTCTCAAGGAGTTTATTAAGGGCATATGTATTGTTGGGTGTATTTGCAGGTCAAAGGCATTATTTATGTGGGAAATTCAGTGTTTAAGATTTATGCAATTTAAGGGCCTAAGAGCCATGTTATTTAAGGGCCTAAGTGCTAAGCAATTTAAGTTATGCACTATATTGTGATGTAGTGCTAAATGTGTGAAGTTTGTGTATAAAAAAATGTGTTTGATGGATTTTAGGTGTCTTTGGATGAAATAAGGTAAAAACCTAAGTGTTGGATGTGAGTATATACAAGAGAAGCTATGGCCAAATTTGGGAAAATGTGTGAGAAGTTCTAAGTGTTTTAAGAAAGTTTTGGTGAACTAGGAAGTTGTTTAAGGTTTAGGTAATGTTGATATCCAAGGAATAAGTGATGTTTAGGTAAGATGTGAAAAAGGAGGTTTAGTTAGTAAGAAAGAAGTTGAGAGATGATGTTAAGGTGTAGGAGGAACACCTGGTATAGTGGTCATTAAAGGTAAAATACCACTTAGAAATCTTAAGGAGAAAACAATATAAGTGTTAGGAATTTTGGTAAGAAGAGAGTAAGTGTTTAAGGAGTTATAAAAATGAGTTTTATGGATGTTGTGTGAAGGTTTAAGGGTGCCAAATGATGTTAGAACACATTAGGAGGCTTGAGGAAAAGTTTGGAGAAAGTTTGACAAGTTTTTGACAACTTCTGATGTTGTCCGACCCAGTGGTCCGACCCAGGGTGGGTCGGACAGCCTCTGTTAAGTCACCCGTTGATGTTTTTGGAATGGTCCGACCCAGAGGTCTTGGGTCGGACATGGGTCGGACATGTGTGCTCTAGGTCTCTAGAATGGTCCGACCCAGATGGTTGGGTCGGACATGGGTCGGACATGAGTATTTAGCAGACGGGAAAAGTTTCTGGAACGGTCCGACCCAGCTGTGGGTCGGACGGTGGGTTGGACGGCCCAAAATTATGCAAAAAAAAAAGAAAGACAATGTTGTAAGGAGAATGAAGGTGACATTTTGGTATTAGAGTATGCCTAAGTTCATGTATGAAGTTTGGGTAATTAATGGAGGTGGAAAAATAGTGCAACAAGGTTAGAAAAATGCAAATATAGCATTCTGTAGTTTGGGTCCGGGACTTGGTTAATGGTTAAAGTCCCGGACCATATATCAAAACAGGCCGTGAGTTTTTCCATGTAGCGGTCCGGGACTTGGGGTGAGTACAAAGTCCCGGACCACCCTATTTAAATAGGCCGAGAGTTTCATTAAGTGTTGGTCCGGGACTTAAGGTAAGGACCAAGTCCCGGACCACTCTAAAATTGTTGTTTAAGGCTATTAAAAGATGTCTAATGATGGGGATTGATGGATAATGATGTTATAAGGTTGTGTAGGACATGTTAGGTAAGTTATAGTCACCATTTGGTGGGTGAAAAGTTGAAGTAAAATGAAAGAGTGAAACATGTTAAATATGTAAAGTTATTTAACCAAGTTAACGGGGAAAAGTATAAGCATTAGACTTTAAACAAACATGTTACCCCAATGTTAATGAAAGTACATGTAATCTTGTCAGTTGTTCGAGAATTGCTCGAGGAACATAAGTGGACGTGGTAAAGTGGACTCCGGTGACAGGTATGGTTTTCTTGCAACCTGTGTCCTACCGGATTACACCGGCTTGTATGCCAATGTGTTTTTCTGTATGTTTGCCACGTTGTAAGATAAAACATGTAATGAGTTTACAGTAATTCATATATGTGGCGTGTTCAACTCCGATACCATTTAACCTCGGCAGTGTTAACCTTAGTTAACTGAGTCTAGGATCACATGAGAGTTCGGTATTCGGATTAAACGACCCGAACCATGGGGCGTTCTAACCACGGCTATGCGTGAGTTGATTATGTGATGTTGTGTAAGTGAATGTAGGGATCTCCCTTGTATGCTTAACCCAGTTCTAATACTATATGAGTGTAGTTATGATAGACTCCATAGTGGGGTTCTAACTAATATCTAAAAGTAAGTATGTACTAACAGTAGTGAGGAATCCGGTTTGGCCGGTCGCGCGTTGTTTGGGAGAGGGTATCCTTCTTAGCCTTACCCTCCTCTTTGTTATGGTTGTTTCCCTCACGGGTTATGATCTCCCATTAGCTTATTCCAAAGCTTAGCTATTCTGACTTATGATCGGTTTAGGGGGAACATGTGTTTGTGTGGTGTGTTCGGGCCTCCAAACCCGAACCGCCTTAGCTTAAGTTACTCGTCCAACTATTAGGACGGTAATGAGTGTTGTTGTTATTGTATAACGAGCTTCATGAGTCTGGCAACATTCTCTAGGCTCACCAGTGTATAAGCAATGTTGGGTCGGTTCCTAAGAGAACCATTCCCGTTATGTTATGTATTTTTGTTGTGAAGCAATATCTATTGCGGTATTATGTTATGCACGTTGAAACGTGCAAAGTGTTGTTGCGTGATGTTATGTAGTGTATGTTATATGTTGTAAAATGTGGAGTATGTGGATCATGGATATGAATCCCAGTTTGAGAAAAGAGACGTTTAAGGATAACCCGATTTAAGGGTAAGTGTCGTCTATTAAGGAAGTAGCTCCATTAGAGGAGGAACACTCTAGGAATATTGAATACCATGAGTGACTTATTAAGTAAGGATATATTATTCGTTTGTTGAGCCCGTTGAGGCGAAATGATTATGTGTTGTGTGTTTACAGTTGCATGCATGATTTAAATATAATCAATCGCATGCTAAGACGACAATTAGTTGTGCGTGGCCCGGTAGCATGTGGGCTGCGGGATTACCATACCAGCAAAGGCGCTGAGCCCCTTGGGGGCCACCCTTTCTCTTCTTTTCCTATTTCAGGTACAGAGTACTGGAAGCCGTTCGAGAGTAGGACGGGGTAGTCATTGTACAAGGGTATTCATTTAAGTGTATGTATACAGTAGGTGTAGTAAGACCGATATTGTTGTCGGCATCAGTTTATTAATACTCGGTATAGTTGAAAGGTGTATGTTGTTGTTGTTGTTAATGGAAAGGGATAATAATGTGTAGTTGCTCGGGAATTTAGCCCATCAGACCGGTACAATGTGTATGTATTAGCCTTGTTAGCCACGTGGGTGGCTAACGGCGTGTAACACCAACGAGTTAAGTAATGTGACGAGGTTGTTATTCCGCTGCAGTTTATTGTAAGTGTGTTAATGTTGGATGGGGTGTTACAGGTGTATCCCTGTCTTGTTGGGAATATGTTGTTTTTGGTTTTTGTATGGTTTGTCTTTATTGCACCTAGATTTTGTGGTATTGTGGATTAATGCTAGTTTAGTTTGTGTTGAACTATGGTTTATCCTGTTACTTGTATTCAGTTTATCTTTCTCTTCACATAGTCTTAAAGGGTCTACTGTGCTCCAGAAACTGAGGGGGAACCTTAAATAGGCAAATTCAATGATTTTATGCGCATGAACTTAGGGGGAACTTGGACATAGTTGGTTCCCCAAACTTTGTCTATCTTTGTGTTTGTTTTGCAAGATTGACTCTGTCAGGATACACTCAAGGTTTTGCCATCATTAGTAACAAGGGGAAAATGTTTAACCCTGTGTGTTGCTAAGGATGGAGTATGTTCATGTGCAAAAAGTCCATCAAGAATGACATTCAAACCTGCTGCAACAAACAAAGTACATGTCAATCAACTCTGTCTCAGAAGGAGTTTCAGTAGAACTGATCATACAATTGTAATCAACCGTAAAATTTAAGGTACAATATGTGTCTGGTTTTTCCCAATGTTCTATCATCATCGGTCAACTTCCTTGAGACTTAATATCAAAGTAATAATATCAATTACCCGAGAATTATGTCACATCCAAATTTTGTGCTAAAAAATGGTCTGATCCCTAAAGTATCGAAAACAGAATCCCTTAACGGCTCTAGAGGCTTTGCTTTATAAAGAGCTCAGATTATCAATTGTAACGTGTGCTTTCTGTCTGAATCTACAAGCATCTTGACATAACTTTGAAATCTAGTTTGAGAGAAGCTTCTTGTCTCGATTGTTAGCTTTGTTTTCGAATGTTACATTGTTAGATTTGTTCTAGACAGTTCTTAGTTTCATTTTCGCTTTCCCTTGAGCTGGTCAGAAAAGTAGTAGGATTAGTGAGAAATCTTACTAAGTAGATTGCGTCTACTTAGTAAGCAGTGTATACTCTTTTTGTTAAGTAGTAAAAGGAGTCTATATTGTGTACTCATATGTGTTGGTTGACTTCGTCTATTACATTTTAATCAAGGTAGTTTATCCGAGTCTAACAACCTAGACTGACTATGTCAGCCCCATTGATCCTACATCTTTTTACTATTATCTTCTTTTTTGCCTTTTTTTATTAATACCTATCACTCTTGAAGATAAGCACATCCCAAGGAGATGGTTTAAACAACTTAGCTACCAAATTGGTAGGAAAAGTATCTAATTTAGAAGTACCATTACATATAATAACTTCAATAGATCTAATAAAAGTCTTGATCTTAGAGCACCCTATCTTATTTGTTGTACCCTGAACAACACCTTCCTTGGAAAAAATTTTATGGAAATCACCCTGCATATTATCGCAACAGAGGTTATGGCCATTTACACAAAGTGCAAGCTCCAAAACTTTTCGTCTTGCTAAGACATGTGCCATCTGCTCTTTACAAGAGATAACATTTGTTTGTTGAAATCAAAGATTGGAATGCCCCTTTCATCTCTAATTAAACCTCCAATAAGCAATGTTCTCCTAACAATCCTGAAGTAGTCTAGCTTGCATAACTTGTATTCAGAGGGATGACCCTTGAGTGAGATGGATTTTGTATCACCTGATTATGGACACTAAAACAAGCCCAATAAGCTTTTTGTTCAATCATAGTCCACCAAGCTAGCTCATGGTCATGCCTACACTTGTTTCGAGCATCATATATAACCCATATCTGATTAGCCATATAGGAAAGATTGTTCCTACTCCAAGTTGAATATTAAGAGATAAAAAAATCAATCACTACTCCATTTTCAGTTTTAGAAAAGTCTTGGACTCTAATCAGGTTGTTCCAAACATCTTTTATCGAACAATTATGGAAAAAATAGTGCAAAGGAAAGTTTGGTTTTCCACAGAAAAAGCAATCAATATTGCTCCCTATTCATTTTCCAATGTTGCCTTGACAATGAGAGATATTATTAAGAACATCCAAAGAGTCAGTCTCACTCCAGGAGAACACACTTCAGGGAGAAAATGGTAACAAATATTAAAGATTATATTGGAACTTGAGATGGCCTTTATCTTGTTGATTCTGTAAAACATTGTACCCTGATCTGACTAAGTAAAGCTTGTCATTAGAAGCATGTCAGATCCATTTTTCTGGCTTAACCATTATAGCTTTAAAGATTAAACTATTTGGGTAGTAGAGATTTTTCATGACAGTCACCATAAAGAATTAGGATAGATCAGCAATCTCCAAAGTTGTTTGATGATAAGAGATTGGTTAAAAAGATCCTTACCTTTGAAACCTATTCCTCCTTCTTGAGAATTAAAATAGATCTTGTTCCATTTTAACCAGTGCATGGCTTAAGTGCCTTTTACCACCCACCAGAAACTAGATGGGGCTAAATTTATTTTAAAGATATTACCTTTGGGTAATTGAATTAGAGACATAGTAAAACACGGTTTTGCTTGGAGATCACTAGAGATCATAACAAATTTGGCAGCCTGAGACATATCCTTTATCTACGAAGCTATTCTTTTTTGGACCAAATTGATTTAATAGGAGTACATTTCATATTTGTTCCTTCCCACCTTGAGAGGAAGACCTAGATACTTGGAAAGTTGAGGAACTTCATGGACAACAATGATATTCACCAGCTAAGTTTTAAGTGACAGGAATAACTTAGAATTGAATTTTATTTTCGATTTATTAAGATTTACCTGATGGCCTAAAGAACCAAGATAGGTTTAGAGGATGGTCTTGAGTTTGAGAGCATTTTGGGAAAAGGAAATCCCAAAGAAGATTATGACATTTGTAAGAGCAAGGTGGGTGATAGAGGAGCTACCATGAGTGAGCTTAATTCCTTTGAAATCACCTTCCTTGTCAGCATGATTGATACAACTAGAGAGAGCATCTTACGCTATAGTAAACAAGAAGGGGGTTAATAGACCCCCTTGCCTTATTCCCTTAGTCTGATTAAAGAACTTGCATGGGGCCCCTTTGATAATAACAACACACTTCATAAAGGGAAAACCATTCTATGTAAGATTGAACCAATTAGAGGGAAACCCCATTGCTTTAAGGATCTTATTGATGAAAGGCCACTCCAGTCTATCAATAGCCTTGCAAAGATCAGTTTTCAAAGCAAAGAACCCACCCCCCTTTTTAGCCGCCTGACTTTTATCTTAGGAGTAGTGCACTCACCAGCAAGCTTTAAATTATCACTTGAAAGTCTCCCCTTCACAAAACCACCTTGGTTATCATATTTCGGAGTAGGAAGGAGATCTTGAATTATATTTTCCAGCACCTTGGAGATAATTTTGTAGATGAAATTACAGAGATCAAAAGGTCTAAAGTTGAAAATATCAATAGCACCATTGATTTTAGAGATTAGTGCTACAAATTAGTCAATGAAGTGGGCGGGCATCTCACTCCCTCCCAAGATATTAAACACAACATCTGTGACATAAGTACCAATAACACACTAATAACTTTTGAATATTCTACCATTGAATCCCTTAGGGCTTGGGGGCTTGTCTGCCCCCATCCATTTGGTAGCTTAACTGATCACTTTCCTAAAATAAGGTAAGTTAAGCTCCTGAATGTGGTCATAGGAAAGTGTGCTTTCCACTGCCCTCTCAAACATTGGGTCAATCATAGGGTTAGAAGAGAATAATAATTTCCTGAAAGTTATCACTAGCCACAACTTCTATCTTGGTCCAACCATACTGCATTAATGTTGAAAATCTTCCAGCCCAAATATAATGTTGTTTATTTTGATAAAAGAGATCTTTGAGAGGAAGAAACTAGTATTCTTATCTCCAACTATGATCCTTGAGTCCCTTAATCTTTGCTCCTACTAAATCTCTTCTTTGAAAGCCAACAATACAATTTCCGAAAGTAACCTCTTTCATTCCAAGTCAGACCCTTAAGATGGAGGAGACTTATAAATAACATAAAGGTCATTCTTCTTTAGGAAACCATCTTTCATTCAACTTACTAATGGACCAGCTTTCCAATCTTGTAGCTTCTTAGCACAGATTGCTATTTTCTTATCAATGGATAAAGAGTATCATTTTCCCCATAATTCCAACACAATATCTCTACATTTATATTCCATACACCAGTTGTTTTTGAACTTGAACACCTTATATAGGTGGAGCACTATGGTTACCAAAAAAACCTGATAATAATAAGACAATGGTCTAAATTCTCTATGGGGAGATTTTCTAATGACAAGTTAGGCAAACCACCTAACTTGTTGGGCAAGAGAAGGCTCTGTGCAATCTGCTGGTGGAATTTCTATCACACATCTAACAGTTAGTAAAAGTGATTTTCTCTCCTATGAAGCCTAGATCTTGAAGATTATACAAATAAATGGCATCCCTAAAAGGAGCCATTTCTGTTTCTTGCCTGATCTACCACCCACCTTTTCTGAGTTTGAGATAATTTGGTTTAAAATCCCCATAATAATCCATGGAAAAATCACTTGTATTCTAACAGTTTTCAGAAGCTTCCACAAGAGGTACTTATGTCTCCAGTCAGCCCAGCCATAAAAGCCAGAAAGATGAACATTGATGCCACCCTCGAAAGGAAAATTCAAAATCCATATGATGGTGTGAGGATATTATACTTTTGACATCAATATCAACTCTCCACATCATAGCCAGCCCTCCATTCATGCCTCTATTAGTCTGAAGCCCTGAATAGTAAGGAAATAAGCAAAAAACTAATTCATTTCAACATGAGATTTGTGGGTCTCCATCAAAAAGATTATATCTAGTATGAATTTATTGATCAAGTCCTTGACCAAAACAACTGCATAGGGTCGACCTAAACCCTTGCAGTTGAGGGAAATGCAACTCATTTAGGCAGCCAGTTTGTTATCCAGGGAGGTTTGCCCTTGTGATCACTTAACAACCAATCCATTGGAATTGAGAAAGAAAACTCACTGGCTTTGACCCTGAAACTCGAACAATTAATTGAAAGGATAACCCACTAGACATAGCAAAGAAAGAGCAAGAGCTCAGAAGCACTAGCTTCAACACAAAATTAATACAGACACCTTACGCTAATTTCCTGAGGTGGCTACGAAAGGGAGGCTACTCAGAGGATAGAAAATATCAAACAAATAACAGGGATTATAGGTGCTAGGAAACCACCACAACCAATTCAATGACTACAAGTCATAAACCTTGAGTGAGAATCATAAAGGAACCTCTTGCTCATAAAAACTTCTCACAAACCAACAAATACCAAACGGAAGATGAGAGAAATTAGATGTGAAAAAAACAATCAAGAACTAACACCGGAAGGAGGAGACTGAAATACCCCAAACTTATAAAACATGGATTAAATATTTAATCATATTAATTAAGGCCTAAACATGCCTTAAAAGTCAACTGAGAACAACAGTGGTCAACATAAAACAAGATGTTGCACCCTTTGACTGTTAAGGGTAAATAAATACCCAAATAAACTTCTTAGGACCTAAAAATTTGTCCTAAGCATATTAACATACTACTAAACATATTATAACCATTGGACAACACTCCAACACAAAGAAAAGCATTTACATGCTTCAAGGTCAAAAAGGGCAAAAAGGTGCTCTAGGAAAACCTTAAAAATCAAATGACCTCTAAATAATTAAAATTGAATTACATGATCAAATATCATGTAAGGAACACAACAAGACCGTTTTCAAAGAAAACAGAGCTCAGAAACACCAGGCAACACAAAATGTGCGCTAAAACTCCTTAAAGCACGTTTTTGTGAAATTGTCTTTTAAATTGGTTTTAAATGGGCTAAAAGGTTTAAATACCTTTAAATATGAAAAATATCATATTATATGATATTAGGAATTTAATTTCCAAATTTTACAGATTTTTACAAATTTAATATTAAAATATTAATAAAACCCTGAAGTGGGGCCCGCATGAGTCAAAATGACCAAGTTTGGTCAATGGGCAGTTAATGACCAAGTTTAGTAAAAAGGTTACTTTTCTTACCTTTTTCAATAATTAAGCTCATTTCCAAGCTTCCCCCTTCCTCTTGTCCGATTCCCTTCATTCCAACCGAGCTCCCTCCCTTCCTTGAAGCTCTCAAGTCTGGTTCTTGAGTTAGGAAGGCAGTCCATACTCTTAAGCTCTTAAGGTAAGCTTTTAATGCCATTTTTAGCCCTTTTTCTTCATCTCTTCACTACCTACACCTAAATTTCGTGGCTCATCTGTTCCTATGGCTTATTCTCAGTGTTCTAAGGTTAGAACAAGAGCTAAACTCGGTTGAGACCAGTAGAGGGACCAAGGTTGTTCAAATCTACATTTTAAGGTAAAAATGTGCTTTAAGCTCATAACTTTTGATTCCCTTCAAGTTCGGCTGTGAAACTTTGGTCATAGCCTTATTTTCTTCTCCTTTTCATGTGGAATCAGTTGGTTAGCCATTTGGAGCAAGGGTGGCCGAGATCCAAAGGAAATACTCTCTTTTAAGGCATTTTCCAAGGTAAAACCTAATAACAAGGTAGCACTTCGAGATCTAACTATTTCCTATGTCAATGTGGTGGATCTAACACCTTGTGGTGTGTTTGGTTCAGGTCGAAACCACTTAGAACTTCCCTTGCATTTTTAAGGTGATTTTTGCCTTAAATCTTACATTAATTATTCCTTATGGTTAAGCTCAAGCTTGGAGTGTAACCATATCTTGTTTTGTGTATTAAACATGTCTAAATCAAGTGGTGAATTTTCCTACAAGTGACCGAGCTCATACAAGGAATAATCAAGGTATAAACACCTTAAACTTATGATTTTTATAATTTTTAAGCATATATATATATATATGGCCGAGAGTGAAGTTACACATATAGGTTATATTGACCTAGAAATGGAAAAAAAATGACTAAGATAAATTAAGCTAGTCATTTAAGAGATTTAATTAACATAATTGTCAAATTTAAGACATTATGTGGAAGTTTGGTAAATAAATAAAAAATTATATGGTGTGGCCGAAATTGTATATGTTTTTTTGGGACATTTATGTGTAATTTATTTTGTGAGCAAATGTTTGTAATAAGGCCATGTATTTTAGGCCATTTTATTTATGCATTTACAAGCTTTTAATTAAGTTTAAGTAGTATAAATGCATTACCGAAAATAAATGGGGTATTAGGTGTAATTAAATTAAATTTGGGGGCTTTAGAATAATAAGGTCGAAAATTAGAGTTAAAAAGGAGTTAAAATAAAGTTTATAAGATTTTATAAAGTTTTGGGGTTAAATGGTGATTTCTAGAAAGTTTGGGTGAAAACCGTAATTATAAGGAATTGGTGGTCAAGGAAATATTAAGGTGGTCAACCTTGACCATATGCTAGGTTTTGACCAAATTAGATAAGTTAGATAACTTATTTAAGGTCTTATAATAAGATAAGTATTTAATGGTAATATTTTATAACATATGTGGTAAATATGTTATTACCAAAAATAAAGGATGTACATTGGTATCTTAAAACACCCATGGGCTATTAGGAATTTTTAGGAATTTAATGGGTTGTTTTTGGAATTAAAATAAACTATATATGTATAATATATAGTTATTACGTCATTATGACACTTTGGAGAAATATAGATGGTGGAATGGTAAAATACCAAGAGTATATGGGTTAATAAGGATATTTATAACCCTTTGGTAAAATTTGGAGATTTTTAGAATTATATAAGAGTATTTGTTGAGATATATGTATAATATATAGTTTTAATGATATTATCAAACTATATGTTATAAATTGGGCCTAATGACATATAAAATGTATATTGAGGTCTGTGCGGAATTTACAAAAAATAACCATAGGTTATGCTCTTTATAAGTTAGAAATGTTATATTAAATGGGATATTAACATGGTAAAAGAAAGGGGTGATTTTGTAAATAAAGGAAATTATGGTTTAAGGAAAAGTATAAGGTTTAATATGTGCCTATGAGGCAATACACAATAGTTTTGTATAAAAACTATAGATTATAAGTTAAAGGAAATAAAAACATCATAGCAAATGATATTAGTATTTTGATATAACATTACATAATGTTACGTGGTCAAAAAGGGAATTTAAATAAATTCAAGGGCTATACCGAAAATATAAAGGTTGGAAAATGAATTTTAGACTACGGTCTACTATGTTGTAAATGTTATGACAATTAACTGGTATTAAGGTGGTTTAGATGGAATTAATATAAGGAAGGGTACTCACATAAAATAGTGACAAACTATAAATAAATGGGAGTTATAAACTAAGGTATTTATTGAATAAACCTTAGAAGTTGTAATTATACAACATAAAATGTTACTCATGTTAGGATAATAATCTTATTATAAGTCGCACAATATGATACAACTAATGGGAATAATCATCTAATAAAAGATGATAAAAAGTAACATAAAATATAAGAGTTTATTAAACTCATGGGAATTACCTACGTGGTAAATATATACATACACAAGAATAATGTATATAAGGTGGATATATATATTTTGGTTGAAAACCATATGATTTAATGGTGGTGGTTATTTTAAAAAAATAATAATAAATATAGTTACGAACTATAAGTTATGAATTTTAGAATGCAATATAATACAAGAATGCATGCATACATGCAACTATAGGTTACGTACCTAAACTAGAGGTGGATAAGATTAAAAGAAATATAAGGAACTAAACTTAACAGTTGGAATAGTTTTGACGTACGCGTTTTAAGTAACAAAACCGACTGTTTTAGGAAACCCGTAACAACAACTGTAGAAAACAGAGGTGAACTGTCGGGGTGCTTATTATTCGGAAATACCGGATGTAGTTAGTCATGGAGACTGATGTATAGTTTTAATACCGTTTAGATTATACTTCTGACAAGGACGCTTGACAAGCTAGCGGACTACACGGAGCATAGGATCTTGAAGATTCATACTCCACCGTAATACAATCGGGTGAATGGTATGTAAAGGGGTTTGCCGAGTTGACCTAAGGTTGCTCCTTGGGCTCGGATTTGGTTGATAAACTTGTGTGTTATATGTGTGTGGTTACATGTATGGGTTAAGTGTTATGATGCAATAATTATTTATGCACGGGTGTCCTACGGGACAACACTACGTCGACTATAGATCGACTTATATAAACATACATATGCGTTGTGTGATGACATGACGGTTACTTGATAATACCATGATATTAATATTAAGTATATATTAACCTAAGTAAAACACTTAGGAACGAGTCACGACATTGTCAGTCTCTAGAGCATGGATCTCTAACATAAATATCACCTAGATGACTTCTAGGTATGCGTGACCCATTGGGCCGCTGGTTAATAAATATTCTCCATAAGACTAAGAGCAGATCTTAAACATTATGAGAGAGTGATGGTATGAGATTGAGGTGAGGATTCCCGGTAGTTTACGAACTACTTGGTTGCGCATTTGTGATCACTGAGGGGTTTCCTATTTGGATTCCGCTCCAGGTTATATCCAACGAGCCCAAATAGGTTCGTGGATCAGGTGGCTACGGCCTTTTTATGGACGTCTGATAAGTGTCCAAATGAGCATGATTTATAGGTGTATTTCTTATATAATATTAGCACTTTTCTTGCTCATTTCTCCACTTCGGTTAGTTTTCCTCTAGTTTATGTTTTATTGTTTATCTCACAAATTTATTGGTTTAACATGAGGAAAACCAAGCTGGGAATAAA
This sequence comes from Limonium bicolor, assembly GCA_023374045.1. Lineage (NCBI taxonomy): Eukaryota > Viridiplantae > Streptophyta > Magnoliopsida > Caryophyllales > Plumbaginaceae > Limonium > Limonium bicolor. The sequence continues at coordinate 116,566,228 of CM041780.1, forward strand.
GTGGATAAAGAGACGAACACATAGACGCAAACGGCTCAGAAAACGGACTTATAACGAAGAATGTAGAGCCGGTCAAACAGAAGCACGCGAGAGTCACGCGGTGGACTGTGCGACCGCCCCCCTAAGTCGCGGACGTCACAAGAGCAACTGCCGGGCGGACGAGTCACAAGCAACCGCCTCGCGGTCAATATAGAGGCTACCGCCTCTTAACAGGCGGACACCACACAGACTACCGCCTCGCGGTCAGGCTACCGCCTCGCGGTAAATATAGAGGCTACCGCCTCTTAACTCGCGGACAACACTGAGGCTACCGCCTCCTTATCAGGCGGACGAGACACAGGCTACCGCCTGGTTCACTCGCGGACACAACAGAGGAGACCGCCTAATACCGGGCGGTTCTTCAGGCGCGATTAATTCAAGTCGCGACCAGTTCTTCCGTTCTTCTTCGCGCCGTCCTCTGCAACTCGCGCAACTCGCCTTATCTATCTACCCCGCCGGCGCCTACCATATTTCCCTCACGCGTGAGCTCTGTCCCCTGGAGCAATCAACAGTTAATTGAATTCGTACGGACCTTCTTCTCCTCTGCCTCTATATAAACCGACGCCCCTTCTGCAAATAAAAACACTCCCTTCCTCCGTATCCAAATTGTTAGTTGTTATTTGTTATTTGTTATTATTAGTATTAGACCACCGTTACAGACCTCAACCACCACCATCGATCCACTTCATCCTCTTATCTCCCACTTCTCCGTTTAAGTTTTATTCTACATTTCACCACGAAGCAGAAACGCGATAAGAAGAACAGAAGAAAAGGGAGCTGGACCAGAAGTGAATCGCAGTCCAGTCTCCGCCAGCAGTCTCCAAATTAATGGCTATTTCTGTTTCCTTTTTATTATTGTTAATGTCTGAGTGATTTTATTCGTATCCTAGGATGTGGTTTGACCCTAAATAATTCAGACTTATTATTAATACCAAGTTTGCTTATAAATATTTGTTTTGTCTCTCTAAATTATTAAATGCTTAACAACTGATCATTTTTATGCATTTACGGTTTCTCTTATTTCAATGATTTTGTAAATCTGAGAATAGACCACAAAGAAAGACGAACGTTAGATATTATACTCCTTGATTAGCAGATAAAATCCATCGCTGTTATAAAAAGAATTCTCACTTAAAGCTAATTAATGATTTTAGACTTTTTCTGATTGTAAGAAGTTTAATGAATTAATTAAGAGCTGTCCTTATCTATGATTTAGAAAGGTCACAAGATAAATTCTTAACAGACAAATAAGAGCAAATTAGGATTATTAATTGTCTAAGTAATTTAGGAAATTCTCCCGCAATCCTAGGATACCCTTTTTCCTTCCATCCATTTATTTTATTTTACTGTTTTTATTATTTCCGCTCTGTTCCTAAAAATCAAGCTTGCCTCCGGCTAAACCCCAATTTATATTTTATGCACTTTAATTTATCTTTTTTTACATTTATTAAACTGGATAATTAATTAGACAGTTGCGAAGTCTCTGTGGATACGACCTTGTTGTACTACAAAGATTGGGTTCACTGCCCATAGTTAGCAAGATAGTTTAACTACTATTCTGCCCTACAAGTTTTTGGCGCCGTTGCCGGGGACTTCGGTCCAACTATCTGGTTCATTATCTGTTTAGTTTTCCTTTTATTTCTGTAATTACCCTTTTTGTATAAATTTTTGTTTCTTTTTAAAGGTACTTAATTCTGATGGATGATCACTACGATCAAGCAGAAGATTGGTATGGTTACCCCTATAGCGCAGAGGACTACAGTCAATGGAGTGTCTGCCAAGAGTGTGGAGGAGACCATGAAAGTTCCTATTGTCCTATGGTTGCAATAGAAAGAGACAACGCCATTTTACGGGAAATGATGGCAAATTTTACCTCAACCATTGAAATGATCCGGCACAGAACGCTAGATCAGGTAGAACACATGGAACAAACCGTTCCACAACTGAATGCAGTGGTTCACGAGGAAGAACAACCTGCTGAGGACTTAAGCTACTTTCCACCTCCTCCCCTATTCGAATTAGAGAATCCATCACCAAACAACTATCAGCTTGATTATGGAGACAACCCCTCAGAAGAGAGTTTCTCCTTGGACTTCATGGAGTCCCCTCCCTCTGAAATCAACTACTACTTCCCCTCCTTCACCGTGCTTTACCCAGAAGATGAGGGTGGATACATCCTCAACCTTGAGAAGGGGGAGATGCCGCCTCCCTCCGAGCCATCAGAAGAGAGTGCTATAGTAAATTTCAAGGAGCCACTTCCCTCTGAAGATCCCTATCAAGGTTCTTACCATAAGCCTCAACAACAAGAGGAGGATTTTACATCCTCCAATTTGAGGAAGAAAAGTTATTCCACCGGTCTTCTGTTAGAACTACGTTCCCGGCAGTACCTCCTCAAACACCGGATTTTGGGTAGTATTAATTTTCTTATTTTATATGCCGAGGTAACGTTTTGTTTTGATCCAGGATAACGACAAAGCGTCTAGCCAAAGACGTTAAAGAAGGGCAGCTTCCCGGGAGGCAACCCGGATGTACTTTTATTTATTTTGCTTTTATGTTGTTTTAATTTTCAGGTTCTCTTTTAATTTTATTTTTGCTAACTTTTAACCCCGTTTTTAGTGTGGTTGCTTCTAGTGTCTTCTGCAGGTGCAATTCATGTGGACACCACAACCAAGCTACGCTACTTGAGCCTGAAGCTCAAGTGTGGGGGAACTCCTATAAACGCAAGCAAAAATAAAATCAGGGGAGTACCAGTTTCTTTAATATGCTTTTATTTAAATAAAAACTGCAGAGGAGCGTTTATGTGCTTAATTGATTATTTGTGATCTTTGTGTATCTCTATTTTATCTACTTACCGAAAAGGTCTTCTGAGACCTTCCCTTGTTTTTCTGGTGAACAATGAGGACATTGTTCAATTTAAGTGTGGGGGAGTGTGCCCTTTTCGGTAATATTTGTGCTTAAAATATTTAATCTCTCTCCTTATTTTTCGTTTGTCCAATTCAATATCGTGGACCCTTTATATGTGGGTTGTTCTCTTTAAAAATAAATATTGTTATGAATTGTAGGATAAATGGTACAAATTTTAAAATTTTGATTACTTTTGAGGAGCATTTTATATGCGGTGTGACCAAATAATCTGCAAATGGTTGGATTTAATTTGCTCAGGGTTTCTTTCTGTCTTCTCTCTTAGGGATTGCTAAGGGGTACTTCTCTGTTTAAAAAGAAAGAAAAAATAATAATAAGGGACTCATGAGACACCATTGGTAAACAACAAAGAGAGTTGAGTGTTCTTAAATACAAAGGCGTAATGCCTACATTTTCTCATCCCTTTTGCAAAAGTGAAACAAATGCATGAATCTATTTTTCCTTTTGTTTTCTCCTCAATGCCCAATCTTGAGAGAAGCTGGCCATGGTAAAAGTTCTCAGAGTCACCTAAAAGAAACATTGGAGTACCTTGGATCATACCCCGAAACTCTATATTTTATTTTCACCCTGAGCACACCTATGCCACCAGCAGTTAATTTTTCACACTCCTCAATAAGTTAGAAGATCATGTTTATCCTACCCTTCATAATAATATTTGTTAGTTTTGAGCATTCCCTACTTGGGTACGTGATTTTGCTTGAGGACAAGCAAAAAGATAAGTGTGGGGGTGTGATAAGTGTCCAAATGAGCATGATTTATAGGTGTATTTCTTATATAATATTAGCACTTTTCTTGCTCATTTCTCCACTTCGGTTAGTTTTCCTCTAGTTTATGTTTTTATTGTTATCTCACAAATTTATTGGTTTAACATGAGGAAAACCAAGCTGGGAATAAAGTGGAAAGAGACGAACATAGACGCAAACGGCTCAGAAAATGGACTTATAACGAAGAATGTAGAGCCGGTCAAACAGAAGCACGCGAGCACGGTGGACTGTTGCGAACCGCCCCCCTAAGTCGCGGACGTCACAAGAGCAACTGCCGGGCGGACGAGTCACAAGCAACCGCCTCGCGGTCAATATAGAGGCTACCGCCTCTTAACAGGCGGACACCACACAGACTACCGCCTCGCGGTCAGGCTACCGCCTCGCGGTAAATATAGAGGCTACCGCCTCTTAACTCGCGGACAACACTGAGGCTACCGCCTCCTTATCAGGCGGACGAGACACAGGCTACCGCCTGGTTCACCTCGCGACACAACAGAGGAGACCGCCTAATACCGGGGTTCTTCAGGCGCGATTAATTCAAGTCGCGACCAGTTCTTCTTCGTTCTCTTCGCGCCGTCCTCTGCAACTCGCGCAACTCGCCTTATCTATCTACCCCGCCGGCGGCCTACCATATTTCCCTCACGCGTGAGCTCTGTCCCCTGGAGCAATCAACAGTTAATGAATTCGTACGGACCTTCTTCTCCTCTGCCTCTATATAAACCGACGCCCTTCTGCAAATAAAAACCTCCTTCCTCCGTATCCAAATGTTAGTTGTTATTTTTATTTGTTATTATTATATTAGACCACCGTTACAGACCTCAACCACCACCACGATCCACTTCATCCTCTTATCTCCCACTTCTCCGTTTAAGTTTTATTCTACATTTCACCACGAAGCAGAAACGCGATAAGAGAAACGAAGAAAAGGGAGCTGGACCAGAAGCGAATCGCAGTCCAGTCTCCGCCAGCAGTCTCCAAATTAATGGCTATTTCTGTTTCCTTTTTATTATTGTTAATGTCTGAGTGATTTTATTCGTATCCTAGGATGTGGTTTGACCCTAAATAATTCAGACTTTATTAATACCAGTTTGCTTATAAATATTTGTTTTGTCTCTCTAAATTATTAAATGCTTAACAACTGATCATTTTTATGCATTTACGGTTTCTCTTATTTCAATGATTTTGTAAATCTGAGAATAGACCACAAGAAAGACGAACGTTAGATATTAACTCCTTGATTAGCAGATAAAATCCATCGCTGTTATAAAAAGAATTCTCACTTAAAGCTAATTAATGATTTTAGACTTTTTCTGATTGTAAGAAGTTTAATGAATTAATTAAGAGCTGTCCTTATCTATGATTAGAAAGGTCACAAGATAAATTCTTAACAGACAAATAAGAGCAAATTAGGATTATTAATTGTCTAAGTAATTTAGGAAATTCTCCCGCAATCCTAGGATAACCCTTTTTCCTTCCATCCATTTATTTTATTTTACTGTTTTATTATTTCCGCTCTGTTCCTAAAAATCAAGCTTGCCTCCGGCTAAACCCCAATTTATATTTTATGCACTTTAATTTATCTTTTTTTTACATTTATTAAACTGGATAATTAATTAGACAGTTGCGAAGTCTCTGTGGATACGACCTTGTTGTACTACAAAGATTGGGTTCACTGCCCATAGTTAGCAAGATAGTTTAACTACTATTCTGCCCAACAACGTCTTACGAGACATAAGTGAGTCAGGGGCCTCCGGACCTCTGGCGAAATGAGCACCTTTGTGTGTACGGGGGTCTACTGTCCATGGTGAGGTTATCGGGTTGTCCTAACATGACGCCCTACTGACATTAATTAAACATGGTTGGATGGAGCCTACAAGGCTAAGGTAAATTAACTATGGGAACTGTACGCTACGGCGAATGTACATTGTACATATGGATGGGGCTTGAAAGCCAAACTAAAATAAATTGACAGTGGATGGTGAACACTACGGCGATTGTACATTGTACAAAATATTGTTGTTATTGCTCGATACGTTCGATATACAAATTGTGTGAATATTCTATGAATGTTTGGTTTGGATGGATGATTAATGTTTATGAATATTTGGATGGTTGATTATGTATATTATACATTTATGCTTCAGTTTTGATTATAACTGTAAAAGGAAAGCATGAAACCAATCTAATAATAAGATGGTTAAAATGACAAGTGACCATTAGGGTCCGGCCCGCTACTCAGCGTCTATCGCTGATACTACACCATTTCAGGTTGTTGATCATTGTTGGAGCTGAAGAGCAGGAACAGGGTAGTTGGAGATGTTGTATGGTAATGAAGATGGTGTATGGTCTTATGGTAAGGTTATGTATTTTTCAGGATTGGGTAGACGCTCACTTGTCAATGTTTATGGTTATGGACTTAGTTTGATGTATAGGAGTTTCTCGTTATCACTGCGGTTAGCAGTTTGTTTATTTTGGAAGTTGGATGTGGTTTGGCTACGTTGCTCGCATGGGCGAGTAATGGCCGGTGACACCCGTGTGAGTTTGGTAATTGTTATTTATTTTTCTGCTGCGAGACGTTTTATTTATTGCTACGTGAGGGATTATATCGTGATTATGGTGAGGGGTGTTACAAAAGTGGTATCAGAGCGGAGTACCGCTCTGATGACGAGAAAGTAGGTTAAGACAGTGAGCTTAGGACTTGGGAAATATTGGGAAACATTTAGGAGGTACGAGACGATTCGTCTCAAAAGATATTGTGTCTAGAAACGCAAAATGCGTGACAGGATAGCCTTTAAGGCAACTAATATCTATTGGTTGTGTACGGTAATCTACCGAGTATTTATGTGACATACTGTACTACAGATGTCTGGTGGTACTAGAGGGCGTGGTGCTGGAAGAGGTAGAGGCGGTGACCCCGGCATTCCAGGAGTTGCTGTGACGGTTGCAGCCGTTCTTGCACAGCTGGGTACTCAGATAGGAGGCACCAGCCCACCCCCACAGCCCAGGGAAACAAACTGGCTGAAGTCAGTTACAGAGACCCGACCACCTACATATTCAGGGGAACCAGACCCCGTGGCTTTGGAACGTTACATCGTTGAACATGAGAAGGCCTATGAAGCGTTACAGGTACCTGACGACAAGAAGGTCGCTATTGCTGCCTTCCATCTGAAGGATGCAGCCAGCACTTGGTGGAGGTTGGTCAAGGACCAGCACCTGGCTACGCCCGACTTTTCGTGGGCTGCCTTTGTTGAGTTACTAAGAGGGAAGTACTACCCGGCGCACCTCAAACAGAAGAAGCGCCATGAGTTTGAAACATTGACCCAGGGAGGTCTGACCGTGGACGAGTATTACGCTCGATTCATTGGCCTACTGGACTTCATCCCCGGTGTGGATTACTCAGAAACGTAAAGATCGAGAAGTTCCGGGAGGACTATTATTTCGCATCCAGATGGCGATGGGTGCTACCCTCTACACTACCATACAGGTATTAACATGAATGCCATAAATTCTTTACTTACTATAGTACCGTATAACCTTGTGAGAACTTACCAATGAGATTCCAGGAGTGTTACGACGCGCCTCGAGGACGGAGCTAATGCTCCAGACTCGGGAAGAGACTCTAGGGGCAAAGAAAAGGAAGAACCCTGAAAGAGTGAGGGTGGAGGAGCATCTTCAGCGATGGCCAGAAAAAGGAAAGTAAGGACTTCCCAGCTTAAATACATCATACTAAATACCTTACGAATGCTGACCCGAAACCTTAAACAGGAAATTCTTTCCAAAGAAAGGGCAGCAGGGTCACCAGGGAAAGAAAGGGAAAGAGCTCGTCCTGCAATTGACCGTTCCACTATTGATGCTAAGCCTCTGAGATCTGCACCTCCTAAGGGTGAGAACACCTACCTCTTAAATTCAAATATAATCTTAACCCCTATATCAACATGATTTAACTTAAACTTAAATACTATCATCAGGCACCGGACAGCCCCAGCGCCATTTTTACTGTAAGCGTTGTGGGAAGGACCATCCAGGGGTCGACTGCGAAGGCGCAAAGTCGAGTGTCGGTGCTGCCACAAAGAGGGCCATAGGGAATTTGAATGTTGGATGAACCCAGAGAGCCGTAATTACAGGCCACCAAAGAATACTCAGAAGACCTCAGCTGGAGGATCTGGAGTACCACGAGGCGGTCAGGATGGCTAGACATCTGCTGATGCTGGAGCCCAGAAGGGCAAGGGAGTAGATAGGGCATGAGTACCCATACTCCATGAGACCGCTAGTGGAAGACTTTTACTTACTATGTTGTGTGCTTACTTTGAATTAGAAGGAGCTATGTTATAAGTATGTGGGAGTGTGTCATTGACCACTCGCCTTTTGTGTAAGACTTTGGGATTAGTTGTGTGTACTCAGTACCAAAAGCTTTAAACCTTGACGGATATATATATGAACAGGATGTTAATGCTTACATTACCATGTAGCCTATACTCTACGACACAGAGTCAATGAGACCGGGAATTACTGAACCAGAATTTCCACCTGCATGGCGCACTTGCTATTGCAAGCGCTATGACAGTAAACCACTGAAATTTCCATCTGCCTTGCGCACTTGCTACAGCAAGTGCAGCAACAGCAACAGTAACAGCTACTGCAAATGCAACAACTACTACTTTTAACCTTTTATAAAAAAAAACTGTTTTCAAACCTTTTCATTGAAACCTGGAGATTAGAAACCTATGCAATTTTGGAAGGACCGATAGTCCAACCACTGCAACTGGACACATTATACAGCCACTATGACTGTAAAAAAAAACACACACACACACCAGTTTAAACGTTCGAGGAAGTTTCAGACAGGGCTATTAGCCAAATACCATTAGAGTATACTTGCATTAATGCTAATCACTACGGTGATACATGTTTAGTCCTTATGGACAAGCATACCCTTTGTAGATGCACCACCGTCAGTGAGGATGGTTGGGAAGTAAAGAGCCAAGTTGCTCAAGCTATTATGCAATCTGCAATACATCCAATTACATGGATGAGGGGACGAATATGAACTATGGATGAGACATGATCAGAAAAAAAAACAGGGAGAAAAAGGAAAATGTGTTGTACTCAATGAGATCAAAAAAAAGAGGAGAAACAAGTTTGCTAATATAGCACGGATTTTACTTACACCGAGTTGAATAATACCAGTCTATGATACGAATTACCACGGATGCCACAAAGGCAATAACACTTATTACGGGATAACCGATAACACGAACTATTAGACAAAAAAAAAGGCAGAAGCAAAAAGAGACAAAAAAAAACAGAAGCAAAAAGAAGACCAAAAAAAAAAGAAGAACAAAAAAAAGAGGGATATCCATCAAAGGGAGATTGACAAAAGAATACTTCACAACAACCGTGTGACAGACATTACCAGTTTACTAAACGAGACATGGGACGACCGCACTCCGTTAGGAGCATGTGGGCTGACAGACTTATTATAAGTTAGTCGGGTAGGTAGGTAGTAATGTATCAGTACGGTACCCCATGCAAGTAGACAAGTAGTGTTAGGAACACGAGAAGTAGTCAACTCCATCCTACGGACAGTAAGACGGATTACCTCGAAGATGGACGAGAAGAGTCGCAGTTAAAACAACGGGCTAGAGAAAAAAAAGAAAGGAACCTTCAACAGAGAACAGTAGACAGTATACAGTGAAGACAGGGGAAAACAATTCAAGGACAGGAACCAAAAAAAAAAGGGGCAACAAGAAAACCTATTATGGACGAAAATATGTAGAATCCTCATAAGGATCGAGTAATTCTTACAATCCAGAGGAAACCTACCAGATGAGATGGACATAAACGCGTGATACGCAAAGAGAAAAGAAAGCTATATGATAGCAGAAACCTTGCTCAAGGAACAGTGGATTCGGAATGTACCACTCACAGGATAATTCGCACATCTTTCTGTTGACTCATTGGATATTAGCTGTTGAGCGTTTACGCCTACACTCTGTATGACTGAGTGTTTTGGTATTGCACTCGTGCAGTTATTAATCTAGAGGGAATGCAGAAAGATAAAGTGGATATCAACAGAGTGTGTAAAAAAAAAAAAAAAAAAAAAAAAAGAGAACTACAACAGTGTGTCACTCCGGAACAAAAATACCGAGAGACATGGATGACAAAACATCATCTCTTGGACATATAGGCTGGTAGTCTTAGTATTATAAAGACAAGTGCAAAGAGCACTAAGTACTAACAATGGCCAATGTCATATTATACCTCAAACTGAATATCAGTGAGAAAAGACACACGCATGTATGCTAGTGATCCAAACAAGCGGATTCACAGCAATGGAAAAAAAAAAGAAAGGCAAATTGAGCCTGTGTTCATGGGTCTGCACCTCATACGGAGCGAGTGGGCCCATTAGAATGAATTTGGGAGAGAGCACAAATTGTTTAGTGCCACATCCCTTACGAATTGTGGAGCCCAGAAGGGCTAGAGTCATACCCGTCTCTCTGATATGAGGATAATCCATGAGTTGGAGAACTCTTTGAGAGCCAAGTATCCAGCGCTCCTTGTTGAGCGGCTGTTGTATACTTGTGGGGTACGGGGGCGTAACCCTTTTTAAGGGGGGTAGAGCCTCTTGGCTGTGCACATGTGTGCACTAAGTTTTGGCTGTTTGATATGCATTGCATGCAAAAAAAAAAGAGAATTGGTGGTGTGCGGGGCATACGAGGTTTGTTTGGTTAGTATGTGAATTATTTAGTATGCATAGCATACAGTGAATTGGTTTTCTTGGTTATGGTTGGTACGGGGGTGCGTTGTTTGGTTGTTTGGGTGTGATGTACACTTGAATGTATGTATCCTATGAGATACTTGTTTGAATGATTGTATGTACACCATGTGTGTAGTACTTTTCTTATGCTATCTGTGATATGCATTCATATGCTTTATAGAATGATTACATATGGTATTGCCTAGATACGAAATGAATCATTAGATATGGAATGTGGAACAATGGAATGTTATGGACACCTCAGGAAGGTTGTCAGGACTTGTAGAACTGATAGGAAATGATGGTGCTGATGGATCACCTATATCCATATATGATGAACTAACGCCACAACGTGATGGCTATGTGCTGTATAAGCGCAATATGATGTGTGAAAATGATATATCACATAGATATACATTATGGGAATAATGGGTAGTTATACATTTACATACTTACCTATTTGATTAAGGACTTCGGGACGAAGTCTTTTTAAGGGGGGTAGATTGAAATACCCCAAACTTATAAAACATGGATTAAATATTTAATCATATTAATTAAGGCCTAAACATGCCTTAAAAGTCAACTGAGAACAACAGTGGTCAACATAAAACAAGATGTTGCACCCTTTGACTGTTAAGGGTAAATAAATACCCAAATAAACTTCTTAGGACCTAAAAATTTGTCCTAAGCATATTAACATACTACTAAACATATTATAACCGTTGGACAACACTCCAACACAAAGAAAAAAGCATTTACATGCTTCAAGGTCAAAAAGGGCAAAAAGGTGCTCTAGGAAAACCTAAAAAATCAAATGACTCTAAATAATATAAAATTGAATTACATGATCAAATATCATGTAAGGAACACAACAAGACCGTTGTCAAAGAAAACAGAGCTCAGAAACACCAGGCAACACAAAATGTGCGCTAAAACTCCTTAAAGCACATTTTTGTGAAATTATCTTTTAAATTGGTTTTAAATGAGCTAAAAGGTTATAAATACCTTTAAATATGATAAAATATCATATTATATGATATTAGGAATTTAATTTCCAAATTTTACAGATTTTTACAAATTTAATATTAAAATATTAATAAAACCCTGAAGTGGGGCCCGCATGAGTCAAAATGACCAAGTTTGGTCAATGGGCAGTTAATGACCCATTTGCCCTTGTGGAAATCGGATGGCAAGGAGGTGGGAAGACAGCATAAGTCTTTGATTGACAATAATGCTACCTAATACAACCAAGAATAGTAAAAAGGTTACTTTTCTTACCTTTTTCAATAATTAAGCTCATTTCCAAGCTTCCCCCTTCCTCTTGTCCGATTCCCTTCATTCCAACCGAGCTCCCTCCCTTCCTTGAAGCTCTCAAGTCTGGTTCTTGAGTTAGGAAGGCAGTCCATACTCTTAAGCTCTTAAGGTAAGCTTTTAATGCCATTTTTAGCCCTTTTTCTTCATCTCTTCACTACCTACACCTAAATTTCGTGGCTCATCTGTTCCTATGGCTTATTCTCAGTGTTCTAAGGTTAGAACAAGAGCTAAACTCGGTTGAGACCAGTAGAGGGACCAAGGTTGTTCAAATCTACATTTTAAGGTAAAAATGTGCTTTAAGCTCATAACTTTTGATTCCCTTCAAGTTCGGCTGTGAAACTTTGGTCATAGCCTTATTTTCTTCTCCTTTTCATGTGGAATCAGTTGGTTAGCCATTTGGAGCAAGGGTGGCCGAGATCCAAAGGAAATACTCTCTTTTAAGGCATTTTTCCAAGGTAAAACCTAATAACAAGGTAGCACTTCGAGATCTAACTATTTCCTATGTCAATGTGGTGGATCTAACACCTTTTGGTGTGTTTGGTTCAGGTCAAAACCACTTAGAACTTCCCTTGCATTTTTAAGGTGATTTTTGCCTTAAATCTTACATTAATTATTCCTTATGGTTAAGCTCAAGCTTGGAGTGTAACCATATCTTGTTTTTGTGTATTAAACATGTCTAAATCAAGTGGTGAATTTTCCTACAAGTGACCGAGCTCATACAAGGAATAATCAAGGTATAAACACCTTAAACTTATGATTTTTATAATTTTTAAACATATATATATATATGGCCGAGAGTGAAGTTACACATATAGGTTATATTGACCTAGAAATGGAAAAAAAATGACTAAGATAAATTAAGCTAGTCATTTAAGAGATTTAATTAACATAATTGTCAAATTTAAGACATTATGTGGAAGTTTGGTAAATAAATAAAAAAATTATATGGTGAGGCCGAAATTGTATATGTTTTTGGGACATTTATGTGTAATTTATTTTGTGAGCAAATGTTTGTAATAAGGCCATGTATTTTAGGCCATTTTATTTATGCATTTACAAGCTTTTAATTAAGTTTAAGTAGTATAAATGCATTACCGAAAATAAATGGGGTATTAGGTGTAATTAAATTAAATTTGGGGGCTTTAGAATAATAAGGTCGAAAATTAGAGTTAAAAAGGAGTTAAAATAAAGTTTATAAGATTTTATAAAGTTTTGGGGTTAAATGGTGATTTCTAGAAAGTTTGGGTGAAAACCGTAATTATAAGGAATTGGTGGTCAAGGAAATATTAAGGTGGTCAACCTTGACCATATGCTAGGTTTTGACCAAATTAGATAAGTTAGATAACTTATTTAAGGTCTTATAATAAGATAAGTATTTAATGGTAATATTTTATAACATATGTGGTAAATATGTTATTACCAAAAATAAAGGGTGTACAATGGTATTTTAAAACACCCATGGGCTATTAGGAATTTTTAGGAATTTAATGGGTTGTTTTTGGAATTAAAATAAACTATATATGTATAATATATAGTTATTATGTCATTATGACACTTTGGAGAAATATAGATGGTGGAATGGTAAAATACCAAGAGTATATGGGTTAATAAGGATATTTATAACCCTTTGGTAAAATTTGGAGATTTTTAGAATTATATAAGAGTATTTGTTGAGATATATGTATAATATATAGTTTTAATGATATTATCAAACTATATGTTATAAATTGGGCCTAATGACAATATAAAATGTATATTGAGGTCTGTTCGGAATTTACAAAAAATAACCATAGGTTATGCTCTTTTATAAGTTAGAAATGTTATATTAAATGGGATATATAACATGGTAAAAGGGGTGATTTTGTAAATAAAGGAAATTATGGTTTAAGGAAAAGTATAAGGTTTAATATGTGCCTATGAGGCAATACACAATAGTTTTGTATAAAAACTATAGATTATAAGTTAAAGGAAATAAAAATATCATAGCAAATGATATTAGTATTTTGGTATAACATTACATAATGTTATGTGGTCAAAAAGGGAATTTAAATAAATTCAAGGGCTATACCGAAAATATAAAGGTTGGAAAATGAATTTTAGACTACGGTCTACTATGTTGTAAATGTTATGACAATTAAATGGTATTAAGGTGGTTTAGATGGAATTAATATAAGGAAGGGTACTCACATAAAATAGTGTGACAAACTATAAATAAATGGGAGTTATAAACTAAGGTATTTATTGAATAAACCTTAGAAGTTGTAATTATACAACATAAAATGTTACTCATGTTAGGATAATAATCTTATTATAAGTCGTACAATATGATACAACTAATGGGAATAATCATCTAATAAAAGATGATAAAAAGTAACATAAAATATAAGAGTTTATTAAACTCATGGGAATTACCTACGTGGTAAATATATACATACACAAGAATAATGTATATAAGGTGGATATATATATTTTGGTTGAAAACCATATGATTTAATGGTGGTGGTTATTTTAAAAAAATAATAAATATAGTTACGAACTATAAGTTATGAATTTTAGAATGCAATATAATACAAGAATGCATGCATACATGCAACTATAGGTTACGTACCTAAACTAGAGGTGGATAAGATTAAAAGAAATATAAGGAACTAAACTTAACAGTTGGAATAGTTTTGACGTACGCGTTTTAAGTAACAAAACCGACTGTTTTAGAGAAACCCGTAACAACAACTGTAGAAAACAGAGGTGAACTGTCGGGGTTGCTTATTATTCGGAAATACCGGATGTAGTTAGTCATGGAGACTGACGTATAGTTTTAATACCGTTTAGATTATACTTCTGACAAGGACGCTTGACAAGCTAGCGGACTACACGGAGCATAGGATCTTGAAGATTCATACTCCACCGTAATACAATCAGGGTGAACGGTATGTAAAGGGGTTTGCCGAGTTGACCTAAGGTTGCTCCTTGGGCTCGGATTTGGTTGATATAACTTGTGTGTTATATGTGTGTGGTTACATGTATGGGTTTAAGTGTTGATGCATTAATTATTTATGCACGGGCGTCCTACGGGACTAACACTACGTCGACTATAGATCGACTTATATAAACATACATATGCGTTGTGATGACATGACGGTTACTTGATATAATACCATGATATTAATATTAAGTATATGGTAACCTAAGTAAAACACTTAGGAACGAGTCACGACATTGTCGGTCTCTAGAGCATGGATCTCTAACATAAATATCACCTAGATGACTTCTAGGTATGCGTGACCCATTGGGCCGCTGGTTAATAAATATTCTCCATAAGACTAAGAGCAGATCTTAAACATTATGAGAGAGTGATGGTATGAGATTGAGGTGAGGAATCCCGGTAGTTTACGAACTACTTGGTTGCGCATTTGTGATCACTGAGGGGTTTCCTATTTGGATTCCGCTCCAGGTTATATCCAACGAGCCCAAATAGGTTCGTGGATCAGGTGGCTACGGCCTTTTTATGGACGTCTTACGAGACATAAGTGAGTCAGGGGCCTCCGGACCTCTGGCGAAATGAGCACCTTTGTGTGTACGGGGGACTACTGTCCATGGTGAGGTTATCGGGTTGTCCTAACATGACGCCCTACTGACATTAATTAAACATGGTTGGATGGAGCCTACAAGGCTAAGGTAAATTAACTATGGGAACTGTACGCTACGGCGAATGTACATTGTACATATGGATGGGGCTTGAAAGCCAAACTAAAATAAATTGACAGTGGATGGTGAACACTACGGCGATTGTACATTGTACAAAATATTGTTGTTATTGCTCGATACGTTCGATATACAAATGTTGTTTGAAATATTCTATGAATGTTTGGTTTGGATGGATGATTAATGTTTATGAATATTTGGATGGTTGATTATGTATATTATACATTTATGCTTCAGTTTTGATTATAACTGTAAAAAGGAAAAGCATGAAACCAATCTAATAATAAGATGGTTAAAATGACAAGTGACCATTAGGGTCCAGGCCCGGCATACTCAGCGTCTATCGCTGATACTACACCATTTCAGGTTGTTGATCATTGTCGGAGCTGAAGAGCAGGAACAGGGTAGTTGGAGATGTTGTATGGTAATGAAGATGGTGTATGGTCTTATGGTAAGGTTATGTATTTTTCAGGATTGGGTAGACGCTCACTTGTCAATGTTTATGGTTATGGACTTAGTTTGATGTATAGGAGTTTCTCGTTATCACTGCGGTTAGCAGTTTGTTTATTTTGGAAGTTGGATGTGGTTTGGCTACGTTGCTCGCATGGGCGAGTAATGGCCGGTGACACCCGTGTGAGTTTGGTAATTGTTATTTATTTTTCCGCTGCGAGACGTTTTATTTATTGCTACGTGAGAGATTATATCGTGATTATGGTGAGGGGTGTTACAGAGACTGTGAGAGAAAAAAAAAACTACAACTGAAGGCTTCCACTATAGTCCGAAATCCCTCACGCGAAATGGACAACCACTGTATAGAGAATCACTCTACACATATATGTGATAACAAGGGGAAAGGGGCTTCCTCCTAAATCGTCTCCACCTTCGCCTGTACAGGGAGAACGATATTGGTTATTCCTTTATTGAAGAATTACAATGGTCACTCATGGGCTTTAAAAAATTACCATATCCACTCATGTACTTACTAAAATGAGGTTAAATCAAAGATCTAAGTAAATATTACATTGTTGAAAGGATCACTTAACAACCAATCCATTGAAGAGATCAAGAAAATTCTAGAGAAATTGCACAAATATTTACCACTTAATCTTTGGTTTTGATTCATTATTTCTTTTAGTTTTAGCTATCTTTAATTTATTTTACTCTTTAGGGGTCATATAAATTAAATTTGAGGATTCTTTGAAATTTTACCATTGTATAAGTTCCTTAGTAAGGTAATTTTGCCCGACATCAGAAGAAGATGCCTCCCCGACTTCATCCACTACCTTCGTAGCTGACGTTCTTGTTCCGCTGAAAGTTGCTAAGTGCCACCTTCTCCTGGGGAGATAGGGAACAAAGAAGCAGATTATACAAGATGGTGAGAGGACGTCTACTTTCTACCCAACCTCAACACCCGGGAGTCACGAGATGATGTGTTGAGCCCATGCCAGCTAACACCTAGCCACCCTAGGAAGATGAGCTAGGTGAACTTTGCCCCCCCCCCCCCCAACCCGGTCGCATTGCTGAATCATTAATGAGCCGACCAAGCTGATCCCACAGTGACAGGCCGGGAGAAAGGAGCCACACTGTCGGCCCGGAAACTCCACCGCCAATCTGAAAGAGGGATACCATGTTTCAGGATCAAATACCCCTTCAGACCGGCACAGTAATACCCCCCCCCCCCCCCCCCCCCTCACATTTTTTAGAATCAAATCCCCCCCCCCCTTCATCGTCATCGCCGCAGCTTTTGGCAACACCAATCGCCGACCGGGAAAAACCAAAATTAAGCAGCCTATGTTCTCCACACATCGGCTCTCTCAAACTCGCAACAACATCAACACCCCGGATAGTGAGAAGAGAAGACATTTTTGAGAGGAGAAAAGTACATGAAGAAAAATCAGCAACAGAATATAACCCATAGAGGTTAAAGGCAAGATCTGAATGTTTAACTTCAAATTGCTGCTATTTATAGCCAAAGAAATTTAACGGTGACCTGCATCATCTCCACACCGTCCCATCTACTACTCTAGTGACCCAATTAGGTTAGGCCACGCATCCCACACCACCCATCAATCACTGCCAAAAACAACGCTTAGACGCATTGGTAACGCGTAGTTAGTTACTTGCCCAAGCATCATGTCGCACCGGTCCCACCGTCTGGCACTTTGTTTTCCAAAGCAAGGACATATTACACCACGTGGCACATCCTTCATCCCTCCTAACGTTCAAAAAGTTTAACTTCCCGCCCAAGGCTACTAAAAGTCGAACGTGGGGGACTAGTGGGTGTACTACTACCCGAATAAAATACTCTCAAACCCCCTACTTACTCCAAATTTTTTTAAGTGTCAAAACAAGAACCTAGACAACTTAAGTCTTGCTTCTCTCCCAAACTCCAACAGTGAGACTTGGAGGACAAGTGTTGGTACGGTGTGATCAATACCACCTAACCATATAAATAAAGAAAGCTAATCACGTTTTCTTTCCTACAACTACATGGACCCGAATGAGGGACCAACAACTCGGGATGCGAGATCCCCACCTCAACCACCAAGCGTTAAGACCAACAAGCCGGTCGGAGCCATCTTAGAAGAGAATTCAATACCTCATCAGTAGATAGCCGGATCTCAAAAATCAAAAACCCGGCCAAGATCTCTCACCAAAAGCACTCATGATTCAACATGGGCCCTCTTGACATTCTATCTTATCTGTCTCATCAGCTGACCTGTCATTACCAACCCAGACATCTGCCATTACCAACTCACATGCCTTACTAACATATCATTAATACCCCGAGATAGCTTGTGTTCTCTGCACTATTAAAGGGGAACCAAGTCAAGCGAGGAAGCTTCTTCTCAAACAAAGCCCATGTTAGATGATGTTATCCTACACCACGTAGTTACGGCCAGCATCGTAAACCCAACCAGGAGACAAAGGGCAAGCGGAAGGAGCAAGCCGACTTGACTGTCTTCTTCTCTATAAGTAGCAATCAATGCTTATTTATTAAATAGGGCATTTGACAGAGAGAACACAAAAAACACACACAATACATACAACATAGAGAGACATACAAATACTCACTCTCCCACCTCCTGCACTCTCAAAATTCTATTAAGAAACTTTGTCAAACCCCGTGGACTAGATCATTTAAGATTGAACCACGTAAACTCTTGTGTCTCACTTGTTATTATCGATCATCATACTTAAGCCGTTAATCATAAACCTTAAAGAAGTTAATGTATCCTCAATCTTTGGGTTACATTCCGATCCACAAATTACCACTTCTAACAAGGAGGAGCATGATGTGCAAGTACCTATACCCAAAAGAGGCAGCATCCTTTGTGACACCAGTGAATCAGCCTAGTTTCATCACTACCCTTTCTACAAATCGAATGTTGCATTATGCGCATGGACATCATAGATGTGAACACAAAAGGGAACCCATCTAAAATCATGTTCCTTGATGGCTTTACTATACTGCAAGCTTTGAATTGCAAAGAGATAATTGTTGGCAACCCATGATCCTAAACAAGAACTGCATGCATGGCCATCTGCATCTCAAATTCTATCACAAAAAGTTATGACCAACCTTACAATACATTATAATTATTAGTAGTCACATTATTATGTGGTTTCTATTTTGCAAACAATGATGTCTCAATAGTTCAATTGTTGAGTATTCACCATAAGGCACACGATGGTTACTCCTTGATAGGGAACAAGTAATAATAAACAAAAAAGCACAATCCTCTAGCCTAATTATGCTTTTGGTGATGAGCAAGTTAAAAGGGTGGGTTAAGGTAACTAATTAGTTATCCTCATCCATGGAGTAGGGATAAAGAGATGCACAAAGAGAGGAACAGACGGTCACGATTTGGATAGTGAAGGTGAGAACTTTCCCTCTCATCCTTTTTTTTTATCTCAAATCTTCTAACATCTTTAGATCCTCGTCCGGTCTAAACATTTTTAAAAAGGTATTGAAATAATATTATAAGAAGGAACCAATAGAGAAGTTATATCATGAGAACTTGCACTCTTGTCAAAGAACAAGGTTAATTTGTACAATTTATAATGCTCGCAAAAGTGGTAATATACAAAAAAGTAGGCAGAAATCCATCCCATGTGAGAATTTATGCCAAAGTAAGGGAAAATGGTAATAAAACCCCATTATGAAGCTTATAATCAAATCCTTGGCCCTATTCTCTATTTCACACTTTAGAAACACGTGCACCATTTCTAATAGGCCCATATGGATCTTGGGCTCTTTTGTAGCAATTCTTCTAGCAAATCGAGGGTGTGCATGCAAGCCAAATAGTGAACGCCTTAATAAGGATTTTTTTCCACATCATCATTTTTGGCCACCTATCTGTGAAATCTTTAATTGTGTTTTCTGACATTCACTCCCATCTTCTACTGAATGTCCATCAATTTATGGTCTCCTACTTGACCTTCTTGCTTGCTATGAATTACTTCTTGAATTTCAGGGAACTGCTTGGTACTGGGTTATCATCCAAATAGGCTTTTATCGTCATTTATTTTTTTGGCTAATCACATGCCTACAAGGGTTATCATGCTATTAGTTGTCATTTTAGTTTTAAGTCCTTTTACTTGTGTTATGCCAACCTCTCAATAGTAGGGGTGGCAATACCCATCGGGTACCTGATCTACCCATCCACCGACCCGTATAAATGGGTGAAAACCTAAAATAAACGGGTGAAAACGGGTAACGGGTGAAACGGGTAACGGGTCGGGTCGGCCCGGTCGGGTGATGGGTGAGATGTTTTCACCCATCACCCAGTTCTCACCCGACCCATCGCCCGTTTACAGTTTTACCCAAATATTTTTCAAAAATTATGATAATCCCCTTCAAGTTTTACTAAAAATTATAAGCAAACTCACAAAATTTTTATATAAATTACACTTTGATCCTAAAAGTTATTATAAATTTACAATCAACCTCTAATATTTTCTACAAATTACAAAAACATACAATAAAAATCTCACCCGTTTCACCCGCGGGTTCGGGGTTCGGGTGACGGGTCGAGTTCGAGTGGAGCGGGTGAAAACAGGTGACGGGTGTGGGTGAAGCTTCACCCGACTCGAACCCGACCCATTACCACCCCTGCTCAATAGTGACCTTTCACTAACACACCTTACGGACGGGCACCACCTTCTAAAGCTTCCTTACTTTGGCCATCTAACATTGGGACTGGCTTAGCTTTCTAGACCCATCTTCAAATTCTTCAACCAACCCCAACAATAGTAATGGCCACTGTGACCGATTCCAACCGGAACCGCTGAGACCGAAGTGAATCCGAATACATCCTTGAAGATTCAGGACCAAACTGGAGCCACCTTGGCACCGATCATAACCACATGGAATCAACCGACACGTTTAGTGTGAGATTGAGTACGTAAAATCAAAACTTGAACCATTGGATCCATCCCAGAACCGGTCATAACAACTGTTAACTCCTGCCTCCCGTTAAGAAAATTTTAAAAACAATTCAAAAAAATTAAAATTTGGAAACAAATAGAACTGATAAAAAAACCGGCATAAATTACTGGTTCCAAAGCCGAATATACCCTTAGGAACCAGAACAGTCACTCAACCACCTCGATTCATCCATAACCAGAACTGGTGGAACCAGATCGAACCGAACCGGATCGTGACCACCAATACCCAGCAACCAGATGCATATCCACACATTGACTTATTTACATTTTTAAATTTATATTTATTACAAAAAAAATCTTGTAATTTAAACATGCTTATTATAACCGTTTCCACCATTAATTTTGAAAAATAACAATACATAGCCATCTAACACCCTATAAATCGCTTGGGTTGCGGTAACCACAGCTTGCCCTGACTCTACCACGAAGATCCATTAGGATGGAGTCCACCTATATCACCGGGCGAACCAATACCCCTCCAGCAATCTGCTAATTTCCGTCATCCCCGGCGAAACATTGTATTTAACGTTTCTGCATTAACTTATTTTTACATACAATATATGTGGAGCATAGAAAGACAATAAGAATCTAAATAGCTAGGTTACCAACAGGTAATAAATAAAGGCTTGATGAATGTAGTTTGTATTGCTAGCTGATACTCAGCTTAGTAAATACTTCTCTTTTTCGAACCAACGAATGGAGCAGACACACATAGAGATGGTAATTTTTACCCAACCCGATAATCCGACACAAACTCAACCCATAAATAGTGGATATGGGTTAAGATTATTGACCCATTCAATTTTTAGGTTGGGTATGTGAAATACCCCGAATTTAAAAATAGGGATTAAAATTAATCTCATATGTATTTAAGGGCCTAATGGTACCCAACTAATACTAGTAAGGAAAAAATAAATCCAAAAGAAATAAATAAACGCTTAAAAAGCGGAAAACGCTAAATAAGCGTTAAGTGACCATAGGAGGTATGAGACCCCGGTTAGTGTATTATAGGGATTCTAAAGGTTTAATAAGACCTAAATAATATATGGGAACAACTCCCGAAGAAAACGGATCCAAATAATGAATTAAAATGCTAATAGAGCTTTAGAGCACGTTTTTCGAGAAAACCCGAAAACGTGACCTTAAGTGGTCAAACGGACCCGTAAAATTATAAATCATTAAATAATAATTATTAAGCATTTGTGGAAGCTTAATGACTAATGAAAATAATTAAACAAGAAAATTCCGGAAAACGGGCCCGGTTCGTGAACAGTACCAAAACCGGGTAAAATAACGAGCGTTTTCTGTAAAAGACGAAAAACGCTCCAGCTAGTATTACTGAAAGGGGGCCGGTTTTTAAAGAGTCAAATAACTCCCTCACACACACATGTAACTAGCTAATTAAATAAGAGAGCCAAAAGCAAAAAGCAATAAAGTAAAAGAATTACTTTATGCCTTCCTCTCACCTCACTCTCACAACTCACTCATCTCTCTCTTTCCTCTCCCCTCCACCGATTTCTCCTCCTCTCTCCCTCTGGTTGGGCGATTTTGTAGAGCTTCAAGAAGCTCCCATGGCAACTCCATCTTCTACCTCATGCTCCTTCCTCATGCAAGCTCCAAATCAAAAACAAATTACATATTTGAACTCCCCTCGTCACCCTCTATCATTCCCTCTTTTCAAAATCCAAAAATGAAGAAGTTCATCTCCATGGGTTTTACCCATTCAAAGAGAAAAGCACACCATTGTGGAGCTTGGAGTCTTCTCTTTCCAACAAGGTAAAAATCCACATGAAAAAACTCATGTTTCCCCATCTTCTTTCATAACCGATTTTTACCCATATGTAATACCTTGTTTTCTCTCTTTCTCTTGAGCAAAATATCAACCTAGCAATGGTGGTGGATTCACCTTCTTGAACCAAGGGCAAAAACCCCTTCTAGAACCCTCCAAAGGTAAACCCTAGAAATCTTGTTTAAGCATTATATGAACTAACATTAATTAAGGGGTTGGTATATTAATTATAGTTGTTTTGTGTTCATTGGGTGATGGGAATGGAGTTTGGCAACTCCATTCCCCATATGGCCGATTTGGGCAAGAAAGAAAGAAGAGAAGGAAAGGAAAGGAAAGAAAACTAGAAACACAAGGTAACCACCCTTACCTTGAGCTTGTTTGGTATGTAGTAGTGTAACAGTTTTGGAGTAGTAAAATGAGTAACGAATTGAGGAATGAGTAGTAAGCATATTGTAGTATGATAAGTAATGAAATTGTAACAGTTTTGAAGTTTTTAAATGAGTTTCAAAAGCTTGGCAAACATTGGGTATTGATTGAGTATGTGCAGGAATTTTATTGTGTTGTAGTGATGTTGAGATGTGAATATGGTGTATTGTATAGACAGGTTGTGAGAATGGGAAATGGTGAGCTGAAATGATGTGTGAGCAAGTAAGAATATAGGGGAGACTATGTCGAATTTTATCTAGGAATTTGAGGACTAAGGTACATTTGGAACAGATTTTGGAAAGTTAACATGAGTGGTTTAGTAGCTTGTAACAGATTTGGGATATGAGATTGTAAATGGGATGGAATTAGGTTGTGAGTAACGTATTTTGGATGCTAGGAGTAACATTAGTTGAGGAAGTAATGGAGGTTAGAAGTTGAGTGAAAATCTGTAGCAAGAGGGTATAAGGATGTATGGAGAAGTTAGGAAAAATTAGTGTGTAAGGATTGGTAAAAAGAGTGTTGGACTTGGGTATAGATATTATAGTTGTTGGAGATGTATTTGGGATGCTAGGAGTGACATTGATAGAGGAAGTATTGAGTGGTAGAAGTGGTAACAAAAATCTGTAGCATTAGGAGAGTAAGAACTAGTATAAGTGTTGAGAAGGAGTAAGGAAAATGTGTAAGTGAATGTAGGAATTGAGTAGTAGGTTTGGGGGATGAACTAAGGCAATTTTGAGGGCCTAAGTAGTGTTAAAACATGTGGGATTACATGTAGGAAGATTGGGGAAGCAATGGGTGAAATTGGGAAAGGAAAATAAAATCTGTAGCCATGTTCTGATTCCGTCCGACCCAGACGGTGAGTCGGACGTGGGTCGGACGGGGCTTAGGAAACGAAAACCAATCTTTCTGGAATGGTCCGACCCAGAGCCGTGAGTCGGACGTGGGTCGGACATGGCTTAAATAACGAAATAAAACTTTCTGTAATGGTCCGACCCAGAGCCGTGGATCGGACATGGGTCGGACAGACGAAAATTTACAATGTCGAAGTTTCTGACTTCGTCCGACCCAGACGGTGAGTCGGACGTGGGTCGGACGGAGCTTGGACGACAGGACCAAAACCTTCTGGAATGGTCCGACCCAGAGAGTATGGGTCGAACGGAACAGTGCTGGGTCGGACAGGGTAATTTTCTGGGAACGAATCCTACTGGAATGGTCCGACCCAGGGCTTGGGTCGGACGGTGGGTCGGACAGCCCTAACTTACAAAAAAAAAAACTATAGGATTATAACTAGTATATATATATATATGTATACCCATCTATACATATGTATATATCTATGTAAGTAAACCATGGATAAGTAATGAAAAGAAAGTACATGAAAAATAAGTGTAAAGCATGCAAAGACTGAGTAAGTATGAATTAGGAGATGTAAGAGTGATCAAATTAAGTTCATGATAGTTAGAGTAATCATTCAACTACATGTATATCATAGGAACTTGAATTGTGAATACCGGAGGAACGTTGGGATACAAGTACAACGGTGAAAGGTATGATTTCTTCATGCCCTGTATCCTAATCTGGTTACCCCGATTTGTGTGCTTATTTGACCACCTAAATAAGATAAATGCATGAATCAGATTATAATGCACTTACCTGTGCTTGACTTATGTTGTGCTTGAAATTTATTGTCTTGAGCACTAGTTTGTATAATTCATGAAATATATGAATGATGATGAATGGTATTCGAACCTCGTATTGTACTTGTGTAAAGTATTGTACCTCGTATGCATGTGTATATTTGTATTGTATTATTGTGGCTTAGATGTTGACTTGTGCTAATTCCTAACTATCTAACTCCTAACTTAAGTGAGTAAATTGGAATGAGTACAAGTCCGATATAGCTTCGGCCACGCGTGAGGATGCGGAGTCACAAGAGGTTGGCTGCAATTCCTGACTCTTAAACTGGTCCGCGGCCCAAATCCCTTAAATGGGTAACATCCCGGATTAGTGAGTCAAGTAAATCCCGGAGGTGGGACGGTGTAGTCCCCAAGGCCGGAGGTCCCGACGACTTAACTTGAGTAAGAGTAAGAGTAAGTAAATATGGATCCGTAAGTAAGTATGTGTATGAGTATGTATGTGTATGAAGTAATGAGTAAAAGAGTAATCTCCACCCGATTAACCCGGGTGGACCAATGAAGCTAACAAGAATTGTATATTGTGTATGTAATGAGTATGTGTAATTCGGAAGAGGTAAGTATGTATTGGTTGGTTTGTATCGTACCCCTTGTATGAACTGAATTGTATGTATGTTGTGTAAGTATTATGGTACTGTGTATAAGAGCATGTATGCATGTATGCTTGTTTGAAATGAACCGCACGTATTCGACCAAGTGGTCGGCGTACCCTCACTAGTACGCGGGGTATGCGGTTATCATGCTCGGCGAAAGCTGACCCCTTCGGGGGACATTTTTTAGTGTGCAGGTACCCGAAACGAATATGGTCAAGGAAGAGACCGGAGGCACACCCTGGTATTTGGAAGTAAGTAGCGTGTGAGGAACGGGTGGTAAGTAGTCTCTTAGTGAGTATGTGTGAACTTTGAAGAGATAGTACATTGTATAAGGATCTTAGTAAACTCGGTATGTAGATTATATTGTATTGTACTTGGAGTATTGTATTGAATGGAGGTTGTAGTAGCATTTGGTAAATGGAGAATGCATTGTAGATTTGTAGTACTCGGGATTCCGGTCCATCAGACCGATGCTGTATGTAATAGGAGTAGCCTTGTTGGTCACGTGGGTGGCTAACGGCATTGTATCACCCAATGTATGTAAGTAGGTATCCGCTGCGTGTATCTGATGAGTAAGGAGATTGGACGTTAATGACTGTATTAATAGTATGGGTGTTACAAAAAGTGGTATCAGAGCGAAGTATCGCTCTGATGACTGGAAATACCGAGTTAGGAATACCGAGTTAGGAATTAGAAGCTTAGGGCTAAGGGCTGAGTGTTAGCATTAGAGATATGCTAGTTAAGAACTACCGGTGAGTACCGGATGCCTACAATACCAGTCCCGCCCGCCGCGAACCCCATTGTATAACTTGGGAAAGGACGCCATAGAGAAGAAAAGCCCTCTCATACTCGGGGAAACCCGATCTGGCAGTTGTGAAGCAATCACACAGTAAACAAGAACCGATATATGGTAAATTCTAAGGATTTGAAAGTCCCGTAGATGGATCCCGGTTGAACGACATTTCCCGCACTTAATAGCGGTAGGATGAGCACTCCAATTACAAGGGGGCTGCAACTTACAACAGCATGGGGCGACGTGCCTAGCAGTCGCGAAACCCAGCTAGCCAACCAACAGCAGGAAAGAAACACTAACCGTGCAACGGAATGGAAAGGGGATCAGTAACGAAACCCGAGATAACAGTCTACGGGATAGTAATACTTGAACCATACCACCAAGGGTATGCTAGCTGACTAAGGACATAGTCGGAAGCGGTTAACTCCAAAGCTACAACGCCATTAAGGTTGCAATACCTGGCCAATATAGCTTAGACCACTACAAGAACAACCATGAGATATAACCCAATAGGACTACAAGAGTAGTGCCTACACAAGGTAGGCTCAGTAACCACCACAGATGTGCGGGAACTAGCCACAAGGAAGACACTAAACCAAATAAAGTGGGAATCTCCAAGGATTGGAGAAGTACCCAGATCTACGACAGCCACGTCTAGACCACCAAGAAGCTACCTAAAGAATCGAGTATCCCAACCATAGATCAATAAGATCACAGGAAGAGTCGATAAGACCATCAAATGCGAGTGGAAACTACACCGTGATTGGTATAGGATTACTCAAAAATCACCAGTACCACGCACTTGCCACGGCAAGTGCAGTAAGAACATGAACACGTAAAGGAACACTAACACGTCACAAGTACATAGTGATGTACGGTGACCGTAACGAAACAACCACAGGATCGCACATCCTAACAACCAGACGTATGGAACCTTGGGAAGGCCTAACGGCCCGACCACTGTACTTAGTAAATACCGGTCAGCGAGAAGCTAGACTTGGTCAAAACCTCAACATGGTTATGCCATGCAGAATATCTTTTAGCACCGAACCATTATTTTCAAACCAAGTTTTCTTTCAAAACCACAAACCTCCTTTTAAAAACCTTGGATTTTAAAACCAAACCAGCAGCATTACGGTGAGTATCATAGGATGATACAAGAGGAGTTGGCAACAGAATACTTCACCTAGGCGTGTGACGAACACTGCGAGTATACCCGTACGGGATGTGGGACAACCGCACTCCGAAGGAGCTTGCGGGCCCGACATATAGTTGGGTAAGTGGTAACGTATCAATATGGTACCCCACGTATGTATACATGTAGTGTGCGACGCACGGGAAGTAGTCAACTCCGTTCTACGGACCATCAGTAAGTTCAACCCAGGACAGCCGGACACCCCAGACGATCAAGTGCAAAGGAACTCAGAGGATTCATCTGAAGGTAAGGAATAAAAACTAGAAAGTGCAAAGAGCACAGACTAGTCAGTATAGACATTGGACATGTCTCAATGACATCAAGCAACCACATGATAGCTGGAAAGTATACCCAGCCTAAACACAGTAAGGCAGTTGCCTAAACGTGAACACCACAATGCTCGACAAACGGGACAGAACTCCCAAGAGCAATCACAAGATTACCATAAAGTAAAATCCATCATTAAAGAGAATATTAAACCTAGTCTCAAGCGCTAGGAGCAAGTATAAACGGTCTACCCAACGACGGGAGACGTTATAAACCTAAGGGTAATAGCTTGGTACAATACCAAAAGACGGTATAGAGGACGACACATGTTATGAACATTAGCCGGATGCAACGACATAATTTAACAACACCCAGGAGCAATCCTTGAGGGTGACTAGATGGACAACAGTCGAACAACAGTGACATGATAAAAGCACGAAAGTTAGAACGAGCACTCGGTTGGGACCCGAAGGGATTTCACTTAACAGGAAATGCCCTAAGATATTGAGAGACACCTATTAACATCAGATTACCTAAAGGGTCTCCTATGAACGGAAGCGTGATGTCACGACTTACCATGGAGCCCAATAATACCTCCAACTTATGACGGTATACAAGGAGTGGAAACATGCATAAGCAGCTTGCAAAGAGCATAGCTCGCAGCAGTACGGCTTAAAGGCCATCAACCAACTACGTGTGTAACCTTAAACGGTTGCAAAACCCACACCAATACTAACAAGACTTGCAAGAGGGATTGCCTCATACGACAAGAAATCAACAACTGGACCATAAATTCAAACCCAACATCCTGAGTGGCTGGGAGTAATGGCCAACTCAATGTCACTGTCACTAGAGCATCAGCCTAGTATACAGTTGACGGAGCTTAAATACCCCTCATGCCTTCTGTAGCCATTGTACACAGAGGCATAAGAATCATGATAATGCCAACATTGGCCTAGTCCACACTTGGACACTACGAGAAACCAAGGGAAGGTACCCCTCGTTAACCAAAGACTACTAATGCGGTGATGATGTGAACCCTTAGAAAAGGCTTCCATCTACTATAACAGTAAAACCACGCAATAGACATTGCCAAGGGATGATGGGATAAGGAAATGAGATTTCCAAACCATTACGACTTAAGGGAGTAAGCATACTCCATATACACCCAAACATATAGTGGACCATTGTGTAAACACCAACATAGCAAACCTTGTCATTAGACCTATGAGTGGAGACAAACCCCTCAACAAGAACTTTCATTATCAATGACAGAGTAAACTACACAGCTAGAGCCTATCATTAGTACTCAGCACTGGAAAGACAGTAATTGTCAAAACAATCAATGTGAATACACATTGAAAACCATGAATGACCAACACTCAAGAGAGCTAGTAACCCGATAAATTACTTCATCCATTGTCAACCAAGACACTTGGTAAATTGTATCACAAATGATGATAGAATGTGAGGTAAGCTAACCTACACATGAAACCCAATTGGGAACAGAACATCTCCACAATGGGAAGATGATAATGTGCAGTATTCTACGACAACCGTCATACACACGAACACCAGGAACCTCCTAGTGTATTTACACCATAAGGAAGTGGTGCCAACGACAATGGCAATGAGTAAAGAGGAACTACCACAGTGATAGAAACAGTAAAAGCAATGTTGTACAATGAGTAAGAATACGGTGCGCAACAGGCGACCGCTATGAGGGAATAGTTAAGCAATAACACGGAGTATAAGTATGAGATGACACACAGAAAATTCTTTCCTATCACATAAGTGACTTACTGTCAAGCGTTTACGCCTCTGCACTCTGTATGACTGAGTGTTTTGGTATTGCACTGGTGCAGCTAATGATCTAATGGGATGGCTAGGGATATGGAGAATGTAAACCGTAGTAAATCTTTCCTTTCACCACAAACATGGCATAAGCCAGTTAAGCAAGCTTAGCAACAACCGTGCGGCCTAAGGCCAAAGGAGCACGAAGAGTGTACAACACACTAGTAATCACAAGATGTGAATTCCATTGGAATATAAGGTGAAAGGAGATACAGGGAAGTCACTAGGACAGACGCATAGAAATGCAAGGTCATACAAGTAAAGAACACTTGTACTGAACCAGAAGAACTGGGATGATTTAAAAGCTAGTGACAACAGAGGAAGCACTACAGCTGAGTGGTGACTTAACCTCGCCCGACAATAAGTCGGAGGAGCTTAATGAATAATTGTGGAAGCACGAAAAGCATGTACAGTAGATTACCAGAGAGCTGGTTATTAGTCTTAAACTCATTGAGTTCAAACACGGTAAAAGAATACCGCATTTGTCTAGTAAACCTTATTCCCATAACAGACGGAAAAAAGGTGATGTATAGCACATTAAGGATAACACGAAGGGTAAGTAACCCGAGTTATCAGGGTCGCGCAGCAGAAGCTAGTGGGCCCTAGCTAGGAGATACTATACCTAGTAAGTATAGTAGAATGGCTATTAATGCCGTGAAGCCTAATAGGCTGGAAGTAAATTAAATATGAGTTAAATAAACTCATATAGGAACTCTTGGTGCAAAGACTAAACCATTGGTATGGTTAAGACCCTTTGACCAGAGCGTACTCTATAGTATACCGTAGTGAAGCTAAACGCTTCAATTTGCCCAAACTGATTAAACCAATGTTTAATAATAATATATGGTAGATTACGTGGGCGTAATCCCTTTTAAGGGGGGTAGAGCGAAAACCGCTTAATGCAAGTTTTATGAATAAAACACTTAAACCGTAATGTGCATAGCACAAATGAGAATCAAATTGATGATTGGTACTATGTTAAATAAACATAAGTACTCATTCATATTGTAATTATGGTAACTAGGCATTAAACATGCAAATACCATAGGAGGAATGTACCTATCTTGTAACACCAGTGTAAGAGTATTAGTAAAAGAAAAGTAATGAGTAGTGGACGAAGCTCCACAAGTATTGTAACCTTTGAAGAATTAGTACGAAATGAATGAGGATAGTAGATGAATGAAGTTTATGAGTAGTGGAATCGTAAGTAAAATATGTGAAACAATTGAAGCCAACTAAATCTTATAAGTGTAGTATCCCGTAGTTAGAATATAGGATATGATGGTGAGTAATGGATGGAAGTAGTGAAGGTTGAGGAAATGAGCATTAGGATTGAACCATGGAGTAAAGCATTTGGGAAATAGAGTGAGGATGATTGTTGGACTGATTCCATCCTTTGGAGATGTATGAACGACTAGGAAGAGTAAAAAGATAAAACATGAAAATAATTGAATTATTTGCTTGTTTGAAACTGATGTGGGAAGTCAAACTTGATCCTGATCAGATCAAGGGAAACCGAACACAAATTGGGGTGGAAAGATAGTTCAACACTGATGCTGATCACATCAGGGTCGAATGATTCTTGAAGCTCCCCTTAAGTGGTCACAAAAATCACACATAGGATAGAAGTAATGTATATATATTGGACTTTGGAGTTATGCGTTTTAGAAGATTTCTAATTGGTAGTAGTGAAGTATTTCTCTTAGACTGAAGGTTAAGAATTTGTGAGAAGCTTGTACCGGAGAAGATAGTAGTGTAGTATGTGGTATTATTCCAAAGGCAGCGGGACATAGAGGAGTCCTGCGTCGAGATGACCGGAGTGCCTGCGGGACTGTATGTGTATTGCATCGCTTTGGGGATAGCTTTGCATTGTATGTATGTATAAATTGGTAATGAGGAACCGGATGGTTGGTAGTAGTGTGGATTGGAGTAATTATAGCACATTTGTAGGGTATGGAATGTAGGGACTGTGAGTAATGGATTTGGGAACTGTAGGGAGAAAGAATGTGTGACTTTTGGTATTAGACATGTAAGGATGAGTAAGCATTGTAAACCTATAACCTCGAACAACTTTGAGGACAAAGTTCCTAAGGGGGGTAGATTGAAATACCCCGAATTTAAAAATAGGGATTAAAATTAATCTCATATGTATTTAAGGGCCTAATGGTACCCAACTAATACTAGTAAGGAAAAAATAAATCCAAAAGAAATAAATAAACGCTTAAAAAGCGGAAAACGCTAAATAAGCGTTAAGTGACCATAGGAGGTATGAGACCCCGGTTAGTGTATTATAGGGATTTAATAAGACCTAAATAATATATGGGAACAACTCCCGAAGAAAACGGATCCAAATAATGAACTAAAATGCTAATAGAGCTTTAGAGCACGTTTTTCGAGAAAACCCGAAAACGTGACCTTAAGTGGTCAAACGGACCCGTAAAAATTATAAATCATTAAATAATAATTATTAAGCATTTGTGGAAGCTTAATGACTAATGAAAATAATTAAACAAGAAAATTCTGGAAAACGGGCCCGGTTCGTGAACAGTACCAAAACCGGGTAAAATAACGAGCGTTTTCTGTAAAAGACGAAAAACGCTCCAGCTAGTATTACTGAAAGGGGGCCGGTTTTTAAAGAGTCAAATAACTCCCTCACACACACATGTAACTAGCTAATTAAATAAGAGAGCCAAAAGCAAAAAGCAATAAAGTAAAAGAATTACTTTATGCCTTCCTCTCACCTCACTCTCACAACTCACTCATCTCTCTTTCCTCTCCCCCTCCACCGATTCTCTCCCTCTGGTTGGGCGATTTTGTAGAGCTTCAAGAAGCTCCCATGGCAACTCCATCTTCTACCTCATGCTCCTTCCTCATGCAAGCTCCAAATCAAAAACAAATTACATATTTGAACTCCCCTCGTCCCTCTATCATTCCCTCTTTTCAAAATCCAAAAATGAGGAAGTTCATCCATGGGTTTTACCCATTCAAAGAGAAAAGCACACCATTGTGGAGCTTGGAGTCTTCTCTTTCCAACAAGGTAAAAATCCACATGAAAAAACTCATGTTTCCCCCATCTCTTCTCATAACCGATTTTTACCCATATGTAATACCTTGTTTTCTCTCTTTCTCTGAGCAAAATATCAACCTAGCAATGGTGGTGGATTCACCTTCTTGAACCAAGGGCAAAAACCCCTTCTAGAACCCTCCAAAGGTAAACCCTAGAAATCTTGTTTAAGCATTATATGAACTAACATTAATTAAGGGGTTGGTATATTAATTATAGTTGTTTTGTGTTCATTGGGTGATGGGAATGGAGTTTGGCAACTCCATTCCCCATATGGCCGATTTGGGCAAGAAAGAAAGAAGAGAAGGAAAGGAAAGGAAAGAAAACTAGAAACACAAGGTAACCACCCTTACCTTGAGCTTGTTTGGTATGTAGTAGTGTAACAGTTTTGGAGTAGTAAAATGAGTAACGAATTGAGGAATGAGTAGTAAGCATATTGTAGTATGATAAGTAATGAAATTGTAACAGTTTTGAAGTTTTTAAATGAGTTTCAAAAGCTTGGCAAAACATTGGGTATTGATTGAGTATGTGCAGGAATTTTATTGTGTTGTAGTGATGTTGAGATGTGAATATGGTGTATTGTATAACAGGTTGTGAGAATGGGAAATGGTGAGCTGAAATGATGTGTGAGCAAGTAAGAATTATAGGGGAGACTATGTCGAATTTTATCTAGGAATTTGAGGACTAAGGTACATTTGGAACAGATTTTGGAAAGTTAACATGAGTGGTTTAGTAGCTTGTAACAGATTTGGGATATGAGATTGTAAATGGGATGGAATTAGGTTGTGAGTAACGTATTTTGGATGCTAGGAGTAACATTAGTTGAGGAAGTAATGGAGGTTAGAAGTTGAGTGAAAATCTGTAGCAAGAGGGTATAAGGATGTATGGAGAAGTTAGGAAAAATTAGTGTGTAAGGATTGGTAAAAGAGTGTTGGACTTGGGTATAGATATTATAGTTGTTGGAGATGTATTTGGGATGCTAGGAGTGACATTGATAGAGGAAGTATTGAGTGGTAGAAGTGGCAACAAAAATCTGTAGCATTAGGAGAGAAACTAGTATAAGTGTTGAGAAGGAGTAAGGAAAAATGTGTAAGTGAATGTAGGAATTGAGTAGTAGGTTTGGGGGATGAACTAAGGCAATTTTGAGGGCCTAAGTAGTGTTAAAACATGTGGGATTACATGTAGGAAGATTGGGGAAGCAATGGGTGAAATTGGGAAAGAAAATAAAATCTGTAGCCATGTTCTGATTCCGTCCGACCCAGCGGTGAGTCGGACGTGGGTCGGACGGGGCTTAGGAAACGAAAACCAATCTTTCTGGAATGGTCCGACCCAGAGCCGTGAGTCGGACGTGGGTCGGACATGGCTTAAATAACGAAATAAAACTTTCTGTAATGGTCCGACCCAGAGCCGTGGATCGGACATGGGTCGGACAGACGAAAATTTACAATGTCGAAGTTTCTGACTTCGTCCGACCCAGACGGTGAGTCGGACGTGGGTCGGACGGAGCTTGGACGACAGGACCAAACCTTCTGGAATGGTCCGACCAGAGAGTATGGGTCGGACGGAACAGTGCTGGGTCGGACAGGGTAATTTTCTGGGACGAATCCTACTGGAATGGTCCGACCCAGGGCTTGGGTCGGACGGTGGGTCGGACAGCCCTAACTTACAAAAAAAAAACTATAGTATAACTAGTATATATATATATATATGTATACCCACCTATACATATGTATATATCTATGTAAGTAAACCATGGATAAGTAATGAAAAGAAAGTACATTAAAAATAAGTGTAAAGCATGCAAAGACTGAGTAAGTATGAATTAGGAGATGTAAGAGTGATCAAATTAAGTTCATGATAGTTAGAGTAATCATTCAACTAATGTATATCATAGGAACTTGAATTGTGAATACCGGAGGAACGTTGGGATACAAGTACAACGGTGAAAGGTATGATTTCTTCATGCCCTGTATCCTAATCTGGTTACCCCGATTTGTGTGCTTATTTGACCACCTAAATAAGATAAATGCATGAATCGGATTTAATGCACTTACCTGTGCTTGACTTATGTTGTGCTTGAAATTTATGTCTTGAGCACTAGTTTGTATAATTCATGAAATAATGAATGATGAATGGTATTCGAACCTCGTATTGTACTTGTGTAAAGTATTGTACCTCGTATGCATGTGTATATTTGTATTGTATTATTGTGGCTTGGATGTTGACTTGTGCTAATTCTAACTATCTAACTCCTAACTTAAGTGAGTAAATTGGAATGAGTACAAGTCCGATATAGCTTCGGCCACGCGTGAGGATGCGGAGTCACAAGAGGTTGGCTGCAATTCCTGACTCTTAAACTGGTCCGCGGCCCAAATCCCTTAAATGGGTAGCATCCCGGATTAGTGAGTCAAGTAAATCCCGGAGGTGGGACGGTGTAGTCCCCAGGGCCGGAGGTCCCGACGACTTAACTTGAGTAAGAGTAAGAGTAAGTAAGTATGGATCCGTAAGTAAGTATGTGTATGAGTATGTATGTGTATGAAGTAATGAGTAAAAGAGTAATCTCCACCCGATTAACCCGGGTGGACCAATGAAGCTAACAAGAATTGTATATTGTGTATGTAATGAGTATGTGTAATTCGGAAGAGGTAAGTATGTATTGGTTGGTTTATATCGTACCCCTTGTATGAACTGAATTGTATGTATGTATGTTGTGTAAGTATTATGGTACTGTATAAGAGCATGTATGCATGTATGCTTGTTTGAAATGAACCGCACGTATTCGACCAAGTGGTCGGCGTACCCTCACTAGTACGCGGGGTATGCGGTTATCATGCTCGGCGAAAGCTGACCCCTTCGGGGGACATTTTTTAGTGTGCAGGTACCCGAAACGAATATGGTCAAGGAAGAGACCGGAGGCACACCCTGGTATTTGGAAGTAAGTAGCGTGTGAGGAACGGGTGGTAAGTAGTCTCTTAGTGAGTATGTGTGAACTTTGAAGAGATAGTACATTGTATAAGGATCTTAGTAAACTCGGTATGTAGATTATATTGTATTGTACTTGGAGTATTGTATTGAATGGAGGTTGTAGTAGCATTTGGTAAATGGAGAATGCATTGTAGATTTGTAGTACTCGGGATTCCGGTCCATCAGACCGATGCTGTATGTAATAGGAGTAGCCTTGTTGGTCACGTGGGTGGCTAACGGCATTGTATCACCCAATGTATGTAAGTAGGTATCCGCTGCGTGTATCTGATGAGTAAGGAGATTGGACGTTAATGACTGTATTAATAGTATGGGTGTTACAAAAAGTGGTATCAGAGCGAAGTATCGCTCTGATGACTGGAAAATACCGAGTTAGGAATACCGAGTTAGGAATTAGAAGCTTAGGGCTAAGGGCTGAGTGTTAGCATTAGAGATATGCTAGTTAAGAACTACGGTGAGTACCGGATGCCTACAATACCAGTCCCGCCCGCCGCGAACCCATTGTATAACTTGGGAAAGGACGCCATAGAGAAGAAAAGCCCTCTCATACTCGGGAAACCCGATCTGGCAGTTGTGAAGCAATCACACAGTAAACAAGAACCGATATATGGTAAATTCTAAGGATTGAAAGTCCCGTAGATGGATCCCGGTTGAACGACATTTCCCGCACTTAATAGCGGTAGGATGAGCACTCCAATTACAAGGGGGCTGCAACTTACAACAGCATGGGGCGACGTGCCTAGCAGTCGCGAAACCCAGCTAGCCAACCAACAGCAGGAAAGAAACACTACCGTGCAACGGAATGGAAAGGGGATCAGTAACGAAACCGAGATAACAGTCTACGGGATAGTAATACTTGAACCATACCACCAAGGGTATGCTAGCTGACTAAGGACATAGTCGGAAGCGGTTAACTCCAAAGCTACAACGCCATTAAGGTTGCAATACCTGGCCAATATAGCTTAGACCACTACAAGAACAACCATGAGATATAACCCAATAGGACTACAGAGTAGTGCCTACACAAGGTAGGCTCAGTAACCACCACAGATGTGCGGGAACTAGCCACAAGGAATGACACTAAACCAAATAAAGTGGGAATCTCCAAGGATTGGAGAAGTACCCAGATCTACGACAGCCACGTCTAGACCACCAAGAAGCTACCTAAAGAATCGAGTATCCCAACCATAGATCAATAAGATCACAGGAAGAGTCGATAAGACCATCAAATGCGAGTGGAAACTACACCGTGATTGGTATAGGATTACTCAAAAAATCACCAGTACCACGCACTTGCCACGGCAAGTGCAGTAAGAACATGAACACGTAAAGGAACATAACACGTCACAAGTACATAGTGATGTACGGTGACCGTAACGAAACAACCACAGGATCGCACATCCTAACAACCAGACGTATGGAACCTTGGAGGCCTAACGGCCCGACCACTGTACTTAGTAAATACCGGTCAGCGCAGAAGCTAGACTTGGTCAAAACCTCAACATGGTTATGCCATGCAGAAGAATATTTAGCACCGAACCATTTTTTCAAACCAAGTTTTCTTTCAAAACCACAAACCTCCTTTTAAAAACCTTGGATTTTAAAACCAAACCAGCAGCATTACGGTGAGTATCATAGGATGATACAAGAGGAGTTGGCAACAGAATACTTCACCTAGGCGTGTGACGAACACTGCGAGTATACCGTACGATGTGGGACAACCGCACTCCGAAGGAGCTTGCGGGCCCGACATATAGTTGGGTAAGTGGTAACGTATCAATATGGTACCCCACGATGTATACATGTAGTGTGCGACGCACGGGAAGTAGTCAACTCCGTTCTACGGACCATCAGTAAGTTCAACCCAGGACAGCGGACACCCCAGACGATCAAGTGCAAAGGAACTCAGAGGATTCATCTGAAGGTAAGGAATAAAAAACTAGGAGTGCAAAGAGCACAGACTAGTCAGTATAGACATTGGACATGTCTCAATGACATCAAGCAACCACATGTAGCTGGAAGTATACCCAGCCTAAACACAGTAAGGCAGTGCCTAAACGTGAACACCACAATGCTCGACAAACGGGACAGAACTCCCAAGAGCAATCACAAGATTACCATAAAGTAATCCATCATTAAAGAGAATATTAAACCTAGTCTAAGCGCTAGGAGCAAGTATAAACGGTCTACCAACGACGGGAGACGTTATAAACCTAAGGGAATAGCTTGGTACAATACCAAAAGACGGTATAGAGGACGACACTGTTATGAACATTAGCCGGATGCAACGACATAATTTAACAACACCCAGGAGCAATCCTTGAGGGTGGACAGATGGACAACAGTCGAACAACAGTGACATGATAAAAGCACGAAAAGTTAGAACGAGCACTCGTTGGGACCGAAGGGATTTCACTTAACAGGAATGCCCTAAGATATTGAGAGACACCTATTAACATCAGATTACCTAAAGGGTCTCCTATGAACGGAAGCGTGATGTCACGACTCTACCATGGAGCCCAATAATACCTCCAACTTAGGACGGTATACAAGGAGTGGAAACATGCATAAGCAGCTTGCAAAGAGCATAGCTCGCAGCAGTACGGCTTAAAGGCCATCAACCAACTACGTGTGTAAACCTTAAACGTTGCAAAACCCACACCAATACTAACAAGACTTGCAAGAGGGATTGCCTCATACGACAAGAAATCAAACAACTGGGACCATAAATTCAAACCCAACATCCTGAGTGGCTGGGGTAATGGCCAACTCAATGTCACTGTCACTGAGCATCAGCCGTAGTATACAGTGACGGAGCTTAAATACCCCTCATGCCTTTGTCGCCATTGTACACAGAGGCATAAGAATCATGTAATGCCAAACTTGGCCTAGTCCACATTGGACACTACGAGAAACCAAGGGAAGGTACCCCGTTAACCAAAGACTACTAATGCGGTGATGATGTGAACCCTTAGAAAAGGCTTCCATCTACTATAACAGTAAAACCACGCAATAGACATTGCCAAGGGATGATGGGATAAGGAAATGAGATTTCCAAACCATTACGACTTAAGGGAGTAAGCATACTCCATAACACCCAAACATATAGTGGACCATTGTGTAAACACCAACATAGCAAACCTTGTCATTAGACCTATGAGTGGAGACAAACCCCTCAACAAGAACTTTCATTATCAATGACAGAGTAAACTACACAGCTAGAGCCTATCATTAGTACTCAGCACTGGAAAGACAGTAATTGTCAAAACAATCAATGTGAATACACATTGAAAACCATGAATGACCAACACTCAAGAGAGCTAGTAACCCGATAAATTACTTCATCCATTGTCAACCAAGACACTTGGTAAATTGTATCACAAATGATGATAGAATGTGAGGTAAGCTAACCTACACATGAAACCCAATTGGGAACAGAACATCTCCACAATGGGAAGATGATAATGTGCAGTATTCTACGACAACCGTCATACACACGAACACCAGGAACCTCCTAGTGTATTTACACCATAAGGAAGTGGTGCCAACGACAATGGCAATGAGTAAAGAGGAACTACCACAGTGATAGAAACAGTAAAAGCAATGTTGTACAATGAGTAAGAATACGGTGCGCAACAGGCGACCGCTATGAGGGAATAGTTAAGCAATAACACGGAGTATAAGTATGAGATGACACACAGAAATATTCTTTCCTATCACATAAGTGACTTACTGTCAAGCGTTTACGCCTCTGCACTGTATGACTGAGTGTTTTGGTATTGCACTGGTGCAGCTAATGATCTAATGGGATGGCTAGGGATATGGAGAATGTAAACCGTAGTAAATCTTTCCTTTCACCACAAACATGGCATAAGCCAGTTAAGCAAGCTTAGCAACAACCGTGCGGCCTAAGGCCAAGGAGCACGAAGAGTGTACAACACACTAGTAATCACAGATGTGAATTCCATTGGAATAAGGTGAAAGGAGATACAGGGAAGTCACTAGGACAGACGCATAGAAATGCAAGGTCATACAAGTAAAGAACACTTGTACTGAACCAGAAGAACTGGGATGATTTAAAAGCTAGTGACAACAGAGGAAGCACTACAGCTGAGTGGTGACTTAACCTCGCCCGACAATAAGTCGGAGGAGCTTAATGAATAATTGTGGAAGCACGAAAAGCATGTACAGTAGATTACCAGAGAGCTGGTTATTAGTCTTAAACTCATTGAGTTCAAACACGGTAAAAGAATACCGCATTTGTCTAGTAAACCTTATTCCCATAACAGACGGATAAAAAGGTGATGTATAGCACATTAAGGATAACACGAAGGGTAAGTAACCCGAGTTATCAGGGTCGCGCAGCAGAAGCTAGTGGGCCCTAGCTAGGAGATACTATACCTAGTAAGTATAGTAGAATGGCTATTAATGCCGTGAAGCCTAATAGGCTGGAACGAAATTAAATATGAGTTAAATAAACTCATATAGGAACTCTTGGTGCAAAGACTAAACCATTGGTATGGTTAAGACCCTTTGACCAGAGCGTACTCTATAGTATACCGTAGTGAAGCTAAACGCTTCAATTTGCCCAAACTGATTAAACCAATGTTTAATAATAATATATGGTAGATTACGTGGGCGTAATCCCTTTTAAGGGGGGTAGAGCGAAAACCGCTTAATGCAAGTTTTATGAATAAAACACTTAAACCGTAATGTGCATAGCACAAATGAGAATCAAATTGATGATTGGTACTATGTTAAATAAACATAAGTACTCATTCATATTGTAATTATGGTAACTAGGCATTAAACATGCAAATACCATAGGAGGAATGTACCTATCTTGTAACACCAGTGTAAGAGTATTAGTAAAAGAAATAATGAGTAGTGGACGAAGCTCCACAAGTATTGTAACCTTTGAAGAATAGTACGAAATGAATGAGGATAGTAGATGAATGAAGTTTATGAGTAGTGGAATCGTAAGTAAAATATGTGAAACAATTGAAGCCAACTAAATCTTATAAGTGTAGTTCCGTAGTTAGAATATAGGATATGATGGTGAGTAATGGATGGAAGTAGTGAAGGTTGAGGAAATGAGCATTAGGATTGAACCATGGAGTAAAGCATTTGGGAAATAGAGTGAGGATGATTGTTGGACTGATTCCATCCTTTGGAGATGTATGAACGACTAGGAAGAGTAAAAAGATAAAACATGAAAATAATTGAATTATTTGCTTGTTTGAAACTGATGTGGGAAGTCGAACTTGATCCTGATCAGATCAAGGGAAACCGAACACAAATTGGGGTGGAAAGATAGTTCAACACTGATGCTGATCACATCAGGGTCGAATGATTCTTGAAGCTCCCCTTAAGTGGTCACAAAAATCACACATAGGATAGAAGTAATGTATATATATTGGACTTTGGAGTTATGCGTTTTAGAAGATTTCTAATTGGTAGTAGTGAAGTATTTCTCTTAGACTGAAGGTTAAGAATTTGTGAGAAGCTTGTACCGGAGAAGATAGTAGTGTAGTATGTGGTATTATTCCAAAGGCAGCGGGACATAGAGGAGTCCTGCGTCGAGATGACCGGAGTGCCTGTGGGACTGTATGTGTATTGCATCGCTTTGGGGATAGCTTTGCATTGTATGTATGTATAAATTGGTAATGAGGAACCGGATGGTTGGTAGTAGTGTGGATTGGAGTAATTATAGCACATTTGTAGGGTATGGAATGTAGGGACTGTGAGTAGTGGATTTGGGAACTGTAGGGAGAAAGAATGTGTGACTTTTGGTATTAGACATGTAAGGATGAGTAAGCATTGTAAACCTATAACCTCGAACAACTTTGAGGACAAAGTTCCTAAGGGGGGTAGATTGAAATACCCCGAATTTAAAAATAGGGATTAAAATTAATCTCATATGTATTTAAGGGCCTAATGGTACCCAACTAATACTAGTAAGGAAAAATAAATCCAAAAGAAATAAATAAACGCTTAAAAAGCGGAAAACGCTAAATAAGCGTTAAGTGACCATAGGAGGTATGAGACCCCGGTTAGTGTATTATAGGGATTCTAATAAGACCTAAATAATATATGGGAACAACTCCCGAAGAAAACGGATCCAAATAATGAATTAAAATGCTAATAGAGCTTTAGAGCACGTTTTTCGAGAAAACCCGAAAACGTGACCTTAAGTGGTCAAACGGACCCGTAAAAATTATAAATCATTAAATAATAATTATTAAGCATTTGTGGAAGCTTAATGACTAATGAAAATAATTAAACAAGAAAATTCTGGAAAACGGGCCCGGTTCGTGAACAGTACCAAAACCGGGTAAAATAACGAGCGTTTTCTGTAAAAGACGAAAAACGCTCCAGCTAGTATTACTGAAAGGGGGCCGGTTTTTAAAGAGTCAAATAACTCCCTCACACACACATGTAACTAGCTAATTAAATAAGAGAGCCAAAAGCAAAAAGCAATAAAGTAAAAGAATTACTTTATGCCTTCCTCTCACCTCACTCTCACAACTCACTCATCTCTCTCTTTCCTCTCCCCCTCCACCGATTTCTCCCTCTGGTTGGGCGATTTTGTAGAGCTTCAAGAAGCTCCCATGGCAACTCCATCTTCTACCTCATGCTCCTTCCTCATGCAAGCTCCAAATCAAAAACAAATTACATATTTGAACTCCCCTCGTCACCCTCTATCATTCCCTCTTTTCAAAATCCAAAAATGAGGAAGTTCATCTCCATGGGTTTTACCCATTCAAAGAGAAAAGCACACCATTGTGGAGCTTGGAGTCTTCTCTTTCCAACAAGGTAAAAATCCACATGAAAAAACTCATGTTTCCCCCATCTTCTTTCATAACCGATTTTTACCCATATGTAATACCTTGTTTTCTCTCTTTCTCTTGAGCAAAATATCAACCTAGCAATGGTGGTGGATTCACCTTCTTGAACCAAGGGCAAAAACCCCTTCTAGAACCCTCCAAAGGTAAACCCTAGAAATCTTGTTTAAGCATTATATGAACTAACATTAATTAAGGGGTTGGTATATTAATTATAGTTGTTTTGTGTTCATTGGGTGATGGGAATGGAGTTTGGCAACTCCATTCCCCATATGGCCGATTTGGGCAAGAAAGAAAGAAGAGAAGGAAAGGAAAGGAAAGAAAACTAGAAACACAAGGTAACCACCCTTACCTTGAGCTTGTTTGGTATGTAGTAGTGTAACAGTTTTGGAGTAGTAAAATGAGTAACGAATTGAGGAGAGTAGTAAGCATATTGTAGTATGATAAGTAATGAAATTGTAACAGTTTTGAAGTTTTTAAATGAGTTTCAAAAGCTTGGCAAAACATTGGGTATTGATTGAGTATGTGCAGGAATTTTATTGTGTTGTAGTGATGTTGAGATGTGAATATGGTGTATTGTATAACAGGTTGTGAGAATGGGAAATGGTGAGCTGAAATGATGTGTGAGCAAGTAAGAATTATAGGGGAGACTATGTCGAATTTTATCTAGGAATTTGAGGACTAAGGTACATTTGGAACAGATTTTGGAAAGTTAACATGAGTGGTTTAGTAGCTTGTAACAGATTTGGGATATGAGATTGTAAATGGGATGGAATTAGGTTGTGAGTAACGTATTTTGGATGCTAGGAGTAACATTAGTTGAGGAAGTAATGGAGGTTAGAAGTTGAGTGAAAATCTGTAGCAAGAGGGTATAAGGATGTATGGAGAAGTTAGGAAAAATTAGTGTGTAAGGATTGGTAAAAAGTGTTGGACTTGGGTATAGATATTATAGTTGTTGGAGATGTATTTGGGATGCTAGGAGTGACATTGATAGAGGAAGTATTGAGTGGTAGAAGTGGCAACAAAAATCTGTAGCATTAGGAGAGTAAGAACTAGTATAAGTGTTGAGAAGGAGTAAGGAAAAATGTGTAAGTGAATGTAGGAATTGAGTAGTAGGTTTGGGGGATGAACTAAGGCAATTTTGAGGGCCTAAGTAGTGTTAAAACATGTGGGATTACATGTAGGAAGATTGGGGAAGCAATGGGTGAAATTGGGAAAGGAAAATA
The DNA here is from genome assembly GCA_023374045.1 of Limonium bicolor. Taxonomy (NCBI): domain Eukaryota; kingdom Viridiplantae; phylum Streptophyta; class Magnoliopsida; order Caryophyllales; family Plumbaginaceae; genus Limonium; species Limonium bicolor. Next base: position 116,609,905 of record CM041780.1, read on the forward strand.
AAATCTGTAGCCATGTTCTGATTCCGTCCGACCCAGACGGTGAGTCGGACGTGGGTCGGACGGGGCTTAGGAAACGAAAACCAATCTTTCTGGAATGGTCCGACCCAGAGCCGTGAGTCGGACGTGGGTCGGACATGGCTTAAATAACGAAATAAAACTTTCTGTAATGGTCCGACCCAGAGCCGTGGATCGGACATGGGTCGGACAGACGAAAATTTACAATGTCGAAGTTTCTGACTTCGTCCGACCCAGACGGTGAGTCGGACGTGGGTCGGACGGAGCTTGGACGACAGGACCAAACCTTCTGGAATGGTCCGACCAAGAGTATGGGTCGGACGGAACAGTGCTGGGTCGGACAGGGTAATTTTCTGGGAACGAATCCTACTGGAATGGTCCGACCCAGGGCTTGGGTCGGACGGTGGGTCGGACAGCCCTAACTTACAAAAAAAAAACTATAGGATTATAACTAGTATATATATATATATATGTATACCCACCTATACATATGTATATATCTATGTAAGTAAACCATGGATAAGTAATGAAAAGAAAGTACATGAAAATAAGTGTAAAGCATGCAAAGACTGAGTAAGTATGAATTAGGAGATGTAAGAGTGATCAAATTAAGTTCATGATAGTTAGAGTAATCATTCACTACATGTATATCATAGGAACTTGAATTGTGAATACCGGAGGAACGTTGGGATACAAGTACAACGGTGAAAGGTATGATTTCTTCATGCCCTGTATCCTAATCTGGTTACCCCGATTTGTGTGCTTATTTGACCACCTAAATAAGATAAATGCATGAATCGGATTATAATGCACTTACCTGTGCTTGACTTATGTTGTGCTTGAAATTTATTGTCTTGAGCACTAGTTTGTATAATTCATGAAATATATGAATGATGATGAATGGTATTCGAACCTCGTATTGTACTTGTGTAAAGTATTGTACCTCGTATGCATGTGTATATTTGTATTGTATTATTGTGGCTTGGATGTTGACTTGTGCTAATTCCTAACTATCTAACTCCTAACTTAAGTGAGTAAATTGGAATGAGTACAAGTCCGATATAGCTTCGGCCACGCGTGAGGATGCGGAGTCACAAGAGGTTGGCTGCAATTCCTGACTCTTAAACTGGTCCGCGGCCCAAATCCCTTAAATGGGTAGCATCCCGGATTAGTGAGTCAAGTAAATCCCGGAGGTGGGACGGTGTAGTCCCCAGGGCCGGAGGTCCCGACGACTTAACTTGAGTAAGAGTAAGAGTAAGTAAGTATGGATCCGTAAGTAAGTATGTGTATGAGTATGTATGTGTATGAAGTAATGAGTAAAAGAGTAATCTCCACCCGATTAACCCGGGTGGACCAATGAAGCTAACAAGAATTGTATATTGTGTATGTAATGAGTATGTGTAATTCGGAAGAGGTAAGTATGTATTGGTTGGTTTATATCGTACCCCTTGTATGAACTGAATTGTATGTATGTATGTTGTGTAAGTATTATGGTACTGTGTATAAGAGCATGTATGCATGTATGCTTGTTTGAAATGAACCGCACGTATTCGACCAAGTGGTCGGCGTACCCTCACTAGTACGCGGGGTATGCGGTTATCATGCTCGGCGAAAGCTGACCCCTTCGGGGGACATTTTTTAGTGTGCAGGTACCCGAAACGAATATGGTCAAGGAAGAGACCGGAGGCACACCCTGGTATTTGGAAGTAAGTAGCGTGTGAGGAACGGGTGGTAAGTAGTCTCTTAGTGAGTATGTGTGAACTTTGAAGAGATAGTACATTGTATAAGGATCTTAGTAAACTCGGTATGTAGATTATATTGTATTGTACTTGGAGTATTGTATTGAATGGAGGTTGTAGTAGCATTTGGTAAATGGAGAATGCATTGTAGATGTAGTACTCGGGATTCCGGTCCATCAGACCGATGCTGTATGTAATAGGAGTAGCCTTGTTGGTCACGTGGGTGGCTAACGGCATTGTATCACCCAATGTATGTAAGTAGGTATCCGCTGCGTGTATCTGATGAGTAAGGAGATTGGACGTTAATGACTGTATTAATAGTATGGGTGTTACAAAAAGTGGTATCAGAGCGAAGTATCGCTCTGATGACTGGAAATACCGAGTTAGGAATACCGAGTTAGGAATTAGAAGCTTAGGGCTAAGGGCTGAGTGTTAGCATTAGAGATATGCTAGTTAAGAACTACCGGTGAGTACCGGATGCCTACAATACCAGTCCCGCCCGCCCGAACCCCATTGTATAACTTGGGAAAGGACGCCATAGAGAAGAAAAGCCCTCTCATACTCGGGGAAACCCGATCTGGCAGTTGTGAAGCAATCACACACAACAAGAACCGATATATGGTAAATTCTAAGGATTTGAAAGTCCCGTAGATGGATCCCGGTTGAACGACATTTCCCGCACTTAATAGCGGTAGGATGAGCACTCCAATTACAAGGGGGCTGCAACTTACAACAGCATGGGGCGACGTGCCTAGCAGTCGCGAAACCCAGCTAGGCAACCAACAGCAGGAAAGAAACACTAACCGTGCAACGGAATGGAAAGGGGATCAGTAACGAAACCCGAGATAACAGTCTACGGGATAGTAATACTTGAACCATACCACCAAGGGTATGCTAGCTGACTAAGGACATAGTCGGAAGCGGTTAACTCCAAAGCTACAACGCCATTAAGGTTGCAATACCTGGCCAATATAGCTTAGACCACTACAAGAACAACCATGAGATATAACCCAATAGGACTACAAGAGTAGTGCCTACACAAGGTAGGCTCAGTAACCACCACAGATGTGCGGGAACTAGCCACAAGGAACGACACTAAACCAAATAAAGTGGGAATCTCCAAGGATTGGAGAAGTACCCAGATCTACGACAGCCACGTCTAGACCACCAAGAAGCTACCTAAAGAATCGAGTATCCCAACCATAGATCAATAAGATCACAGGAAGAGTCGATAAGACCATCAAATGCGAGTGGAAACTACACCGTGATTGGTATAGGATTACTCAAAAATCACCAGTACCACGCACTTGCCACGGCAAGTGCAGTAAGAACATGAACACGTAAAGGAACACTAACACGTCACAAGTACATAGTGATGTACGGTGACCGTAACGAAACAACCACAGGATCGCACATCCTAACAACCAGACGTATGGAACCTTGGGAAGGCCTAACGGCCCGACCACTGTACTTAGTAAATACCGTCAGCGAGAAGCTAGACTTGGTCAAAACCTCAACATGGTTATGCCATGCAGAATATCTTTTAGCACCGAACCATTATTTTCAAACCAAGTTTTCTTTCAAAACCACAAACCTCCTTTTAAAAACCTTGGATTTTAAAACCAAACCAGCAGCATTACGGTGAGTATCATAGGATGATACAAGAGGAGTTGGCAACAGAATACTTCACCTAGGCGTGTGACGAACACTGCGAGTATACCCGTACGGGATGTGGGACAACCGCACTCCGAAGGAGCTTGCGGGCCCGACATATAGTTGGGTAAGTGGTAACGTATCAATATGGTACCCCACGTATGTATACATGTAGTGTGCGACGCACGGGAAGTAGTCAACTCCGTTCTACGGACCATCAGTAAGTTCAACCCAGGACAGCCGGACACCCCAGACGATCAAGTGCAAAGGAACTCAGAGGATTCATCTGAAGGTAAGGAATAAAAACTAGAAAGTGCAAAGAGCACAGACTAGTCAGTATAGACATTGGACATGTCTCAATGACATCAAGCAACCACATGATAGCTGGAAAGTATACCCAGCCTAAACACAGTAAGGCAGTTGCCTAAACGTGAACACCACAATGCTCGACAAACGGGACAGAACTCCCAAGAGCAATCACAAGATTACCATAAAGTAAAATCCATCATTAAAGAGAATATTAAACCTAGTCTCAAGCGCTAGGAGCAAGTATAAACGGTCTACCCAACGACGGGAGACGTTATAAACCTAAGGGTAATAGCTTGGTACAATACCAAAAGACGGTATAGAGGACACATGTTATGAACATTAGCCGGATGCAACGACATAATTTAACAACACCCAGGAGCAATCCTTGAGGGTGACTAGATGGACAACAGTCGAACAACTGACATGATAAAAGCACGAAAGTTAGAACGAGCACTCGGTTGGGACCCGAAGGGATTTCACTTAACAGGAAATGCCCTAAGATATTGAGAGACACCTATTAACATCAGATTACCTAAAGGGTCTCCTATGAACGGAAGCGTGATGTCACGACTTACCATGGAGCCCAATAATACCTCCAACTTATGACGGTATACAAGGAGTGGAAACATGCATAAGCAGCTTGCAAAGAGCATAGCTCGCAGCAGTACGGCTTAAAGGCCATCAACCAACTACGTGTGTAACCTTAAACGGTTACAAAACCCACACCAATACTAACAAGACTTGCAAGAGGGATTGCCTCATACGACAAGAAATCAACAACTGGACCATAAATTCAAACCCAACATCCTGAGTGGCTGGGAGTAATGGCCAACTCAATGTCACTGTCACTAGAGCATCAGCCTAGTATACAGTTGACGGAGCTTAAATACCCCTCATGCCTTCTGTAGCCATTGTACACAGAGGCATAAGAATCATGATAATGCCAACATTGGCCTAGTCCACACTTGGACACTACGAGAAACCCAAGGGAAGGTACCCCTCGTTAACCAAAGACTACTAATGCGGTGATGATGTGAACCCTTAGAAAAGGCTTCCATCTACTATAACAGTAAAACCACGCAATAGACATTGCCAAGGGATGATGGGATAAGGAAATGAGATTTCCAAACCATTACGACTTAAGGGAGTAAGCATACTCCATATACACCCAAACATATAGTGGACCATTGTGTAAACACCAACATAGCAAACCTTGTCATTAGACCTATGAGTGGAGACAAACCCCTCAACAAGAACTTTCATTATCAATGACAGAGTAAACTACACAGCTAGAGCCTATCATTAGTACTCAGCACTGGAAAGACAGTAATTGTCAAAACAATCAATGTGAATACACATTGAAAACCATGAATGACCAACACTCAAGAGAGCTAGTAACCCGATAAATTACTTCATCCATTGTCAACCAAGACACTTGGTAAATTGTATCACAAATGATGATAGAATGTGAGGTAAGCTAACCTACACATGAAACCCAATTGGGAACAGAACATCTCCACAATGGGAAGATGATAATGTGCAGTATTCTACGACAACCGTCATACACACGAACACCAGGAACCTCCTAGTGTATTTACACCATAAGGAAGTGGTGCCAACGACAATGGCAATGAGTAAAGAGGAACTACCACAGTGATAGAAACAGTAAAAGCAATGTTGTACAATGAGTAAGAATACGGTGCGCAACAGGCGACCGCTATGAGGGAATAGTTAAGCAATAACACGGAGTATAAGTATGAGATGACACACAGAAATATTCTTTCCTATCACATAAGTGACTTACTGTCAAGCGTTTACGCCTCTGCACTCTGTATGACTGAGTGTTTTGGTATTGCACTGGTGCAGCTAATGATCTAATGGGATGGCTAGGGATATGGAGAATGTAAACCGTAGTAAATCTTTCCTTTCACCACAAACATGGCATAAGCCAGTTAAGCAAGCTTAGCAACAACCGTGCGGCCTAAGGCCAAAGGAGCACGAAGAGTGTACAACACACTAGTAATCACAAGATGTGAATTCCATTGGAATATAAGGTGAAAGGAGATACAGGGAAGTCACTAGGACAGACGCATAGAAATGCAAGGTCATACAAGTAAAGAACACTTGTACTGAACCAGAAGAACTGGGATGATTTAAAAGCTAGTGACAACAGAGGAAGCACTACAGCTGAGTGGTGACTTAACCTCGCCCGACAATAAGTCGGAGGAGCTTAATGAATAATTGTGGAAGCACGAAAAGCATGTACAGTAGATTACCAGAGAGCTGGTTATTAGTCTTAAACTCATTGAGTTCAAACACGGTAAAAGAATACCGCATTTGTCTAGTAAACCTTATTCCCATAACAGACGGATAAAAAGGTGATGTATAGCACATTAAGGATAACACGAAGGGTAAGTAACCCGAGTTATCAGGGTCGCGCAGCAGAAGCTAGTGGGCCCTAGCTAGGAGATACTATACCTAGTAAGTATATAGAATGGCTATTAATGCCGTGAAGCCTAATAGGCTGGAAGTAAATTAAATATGAGTTAAATAAACTCATATAGGAACTCTTGGTGCAAAGACTAAACCATTGGTATGGTTAAGACCCTTTGACCAGAGCGTACTCTATAGTATACCGTAGTGAAGCTAAACGCTTCAATTTGCCCAAACTGATTAAACCAATGTTTAATAATATATGGTAGATTACGTGGGCGTAATCCCTTTTAAGGGGGTAGAGCGAAAACCGCTTAATGCAAGTTTTATGAATAAAACACTTAAACCGTAATGTGCATAGCACAAATGAGAATCAAATTGATGATTGGTACTATGTTAAATAAACATAAGTACTCATTCATTGTAATGGTAACTAGGCATTAAACATGCAAATACCATAGGAGGAATGTACCTATCTTGTAACACCAGTGTAAGAGTATTAGTAAAAAAAAGTAATGAGTAGTGGACGAAGCTCCACAAGTATTGTAACCTTTGAAGAATTAGTACGAAATGAATGAGGATAGTAGATGAATGAAGTTTATGAGTAGTGGAATCGTAAGTAAAATGTGAAACAATTGAAGCCAACTAAATCTTATAAGTGTAGTATCCCGTAGTTAGAATATAGGATATGATGGTGAGTAATGGATGGAAGTAGTGAAGGTTGAGGAAATGAGCATTAGGATTGAACCATGGAGTAAAGCATTTGGGAAATAGAGTGAGGATGATTGTTGGACTGATTCCATCCTTTGGAGATGTATGAACGACTAGGAAGAGTAAAAAGATAAAACATGAAAATAATTGAATTATTTGCTTGTTTGAAACTGATGTGGGAAGTCAAACTTGATCCTGATCAGATCAAGGAACCGAACACAAATTGGGGTGAAAGATAGTTCAACACTGATGCTGATCACATCAGGGTCGAATGATTCTTGAAGCTCCCCTTAAGTGGTCACAAAAATCACACATAGGATAGAAGTAATGTATATATATTGGACTTTGGAGTTATGCGTTTTAGAAGATTTCTAATTGGTAGTAGTGAAGTATTTCTCTTAGACTGAAGGTTAAGAATTTGAGAAGCTTGTACCGGAGAAGATAGTAGTAGTATGTGGTATTATTCCAAAGGCAGGGACATAGAGGAGTCCTCGAGATGACCGGAGTGCCTGCGGGACTGTATGTGTATTGCATCGCTTTGGGGATAGCTTTGCATTGTATGTATGTATAAATTGGTAATGAGGAACCGGATGGTTGGTAGTAGTGTGGATTGGAGTAATTATAGCACATTTGTAGGGTATGGAATGTAGGGACTGTGAGTATGGATTTGGGAACTGTAGGAGAAAGAATGTGTGACTTTTGGTATTAGACATGTAAGGAGTAAGCATTGTAAACCTATAACCTCGAACAACTTTGAGGACAAAGTTCCTAAGGGGGTAGATTGAAATACCCCGAATTTAAAATAGGGATTAAAATTAATCTCATATGTATTTAAGGGCCTAATGGTACCCAACTAATACTAGTAAGGAAAAATAAATCCAAAAGAAATAATAAACGCTTAAAAAGCGGAAACGCTAAATAAGCGTTAAGTGACCATAGGAGGTATGAGACCCCGGTTAGTGTATTATAGGGATTTAATAAGACCTAAATAATATATGGGAACAACTCCCGAAGAAAACGGATCCAAATAATGAACTAAAATGCTAATAGAGCTTTAGAGCACGTTTTTCGAGAAAACCCGAAAACGTGACCTTAAGTGGTCAAACGGACCCGTAAAAATTTAAATCATTAAATAATAATTATTAAGCATTTGTGGAAGCTTAATGACTAATGAAAATTTAAACAAGAAAATTCTGGAAAACGGGCCCGGTTCGTGAACAGTACCAAAACCGGGTAAAATAACGAGCGTTTTCTGTAAAGACGAAAAACGCTCCAGCTAGTATTACTGAAAGGGGGCCGTTTTTAAAGAGTCAAATAACTCCCTCACACACACATGTAACTAGCTAATTAAATAAGAGCCAAAAGCAAAAAGCAATAAAGTAAAAGAATTACTTTATGCCTTCCTCTCACCTCACTCTCACAACTCACTCATCTCTCTCTTTCCTCTCCCCCTCCACCGATTCTCCCTCTGGTTGGGCGATTTTGTAGAGCTTCAAGAAGCTCCATGGCAACTCCATCTTCTACCTCATGCTCCTTCCTCATGCAAGCTCCAATCAAAAACAAATTACATATTTGAACTCCCCTCGTCACCCTCTATCATTCCCTCTTTTCAAAATCCAAAAATGAGGAAGTTCATCTCCATGGGTTTTACCCATTCAAAGAGAAAAGCACACCATTGTGGAGCTTGGAGTCTTCTCTTTCCAACAAGGTAAAAATCCACATGAAAAAACTCATGTTTCCCCATCTTCTTTCATAACCGATTTTTACCCATATGTAATACCTTGTTTTCTCTCTTTCTCTTGAGCAAAATATCAACCTAGCAATGGTGGTGGATTCACCTTCTTGAACCAAGGGCAAAAACCCCTTCTATAACCCTCCAAAGTTAAACCCTAGAAATCTTGTTTAAGCATTATATGAACTAACATTAATTAAGGGGTTGGTATATTAATTATAGTTGTTTTGTGTTCATTGGGTGATGGGAATGGAGTTTGGCAACTCCATTCCCCATATGGCCGATTTGGGCAAGAATGAAAGAAGAGAAGGAAAGGAAAGGAAAGAAAACTAGAAACACAAGGTAACCACCCTTACCTTGAGCTTGTTTGGTATGTAGTAGTGTAACAGTTTTGGAGTAGTAAAATGAGTAACGAATTGAGGAATGAGTAGTAAGCATATTGTAGTATGATAAGTAATGAAATTGTAACAGTTTTGAAGTTTTTAAATGAGTTTCAAAAGCTTGGCAAAACATTGGGTATTGATTGAGTATGTGCAGGAATTTTATTGTGTTGTAGTGATGTTGAGATGTGAATATGGTGTATTGTATAGACAGGTTGTGAGAATGGGAAATGGTGAGCTGAAATGATGTGTGAGCAAGTAAGAATTATAGGGGAGACTATGTCGAATTTTATCTAGGAATTTGAGGACTAAGGTACATTTGGAACAGATTTTGGAAAGTTAACATGAGTGGTTTAGTAGCTTGTAACAGATTTGGGATATGAGATTGTAAATGGGATGGAATTAGGTTGTGAGTAACGTATTTTGGATGCTAGGAGTAACATTAGTTGAGGAAGTAATGGAGGTTAGAAGTTGAGTGAAAATCTGTAGCAAGAGGGTATAAGGATGTATGGAGAAGTTAGGAAAAATTAGTGTGTAAGGATTGGTAAAAAGAGTGTTGGACTTGGGTATAGATATTATAGTTGTTGGAGATGTATTTGGGATGCTAGGAGTGACATTGATAGAGGAAGTATTGAGTGGTAGAAGTGGCAACAAAAATCTGTAGCATTAGGAGAGTAAGAACTAGTATAAGTGTTGAGAAGGAGTAAGGAAAAATGTGTAAGTGAATGTAGGAATTGAGTAGTTTTGGGGGATGAACTAAGGCAATTTTGAGGGCCTAAGTAGTGTTAAAACATGTGGGATTACATGTAGGAAGATTGGGGAAGCAATGGGTGAAATTGGGAAAGAAAAATAAAATCTGTAGCCATGTTCTGATTCCGTCCGACCCAGGCGGTGAGTCGGACGGGGCTTAGGAAACGAAAACCAATCTTTCTGGAATGGTCCGACCCAGAGCCGTGAGTCGGACGTGGGTCGGACATGGCTTAAATAACGAAATAAAACTTTCTGTAATGGTCCGACCCAGAGCCGTGGATCGGACATGGGTCGGACAGACGAAAATTTACAATGTCGAAGTTTCTGACTTCGTCCGACCCAGACGGTGAGTCGGACGTGGGTCGGACGGAGCTTGGACGACAGGACCAAAACCTTCTGGAATGGTCCGACCAAGAGAGTATGGGTCGGACGGAACAGTGCTGGGTCGGACAGGGTAATTTTCTGGGAACGAATCCTACTGGAATGGTCCGACCCAGGGCTTGGGTCGGACGGTGGGTCGGACAGCCCTAACTTACAAAAAAAAAACTATAGGATTATAACTAGTATATATATATATATGTATACCCACCTATACATATGTATATATCTATGTAAGTAAACCATGGATAAGTAATGAAAAGAAAGTACATTAAAAATAAGTGTAAAGCATGCAAAGACTGAGTAAGTATGAATTAGGAGATGTAAGAGTGATCAAATTAAGTTCATGATAGTTAGAGTAATCATTCAACTACATGTATATCATAGGAACTTGAATTGTGAATACCGGAGGAACGTTGGGATACAAGTACAACGGTGAAAGGTATGATTTCTTCATGCCCTGTATCCTAATCTGGTTACCCCGATTTGTGTGCTTATTTGACCACCTAAATAAGATAAATGCATGAATCGGATTATAATGCACTTACCTGTGCTTGACTTATGTTGTGCTTGAAATTTATTGTCTTGAGCACTAGTTTGTATAATTCATGAAATATATGAATGATGATGAATGGTATTCGAACCTCGTATTGTACTTGTGTAAAGTATTGTACCTCGTATGCATGTGTATATTTGTATTGTATTATTGTGGCTTGGATGTTGACTTGTGCTAATTCTTAACTATCTAACTCCTAACTTAAGTGAGTAAATTGGAATGAGTACAAGTCCGATATAGCTTCGGCCACGCGTGAGGATGCGGAGTCACAAGAGGTTGGCTGCAATTCCTGACTCTTAAACTGGTCCGCGGCCCAATCCCTTAAATGGGTAGCATCCCGGATTAGTGAGTCAAGTAAATCCCGGAGGTGGGACGGTGTAGTCCCCAGGGCCGGAGGTCCCGACGACTTAACTTGAGTAAGAGTAAGAGTAAGTAAGTATGGATCCGTAAGTAAGTATGTGTATGAGTATGTATGTGTATGAAGTAATGAGTAAAAGAGTAATCTCCACCCGATTAACCCGGGTGGACCAATGAAGCTAACAAGAATTGTATATTGTGTATGTAATGAGTATGTGTAATTCGGAAGAGGTAAGTATGTATTGGTTGGTTTTATCGTACCCCTTGTATGAACTGAATTGTATGTATGTATGTTTGTAAGTATTATGGTACTGTATAAGAGCATGTATGCATGTATGCTTGTTTGAAATGAACCGGACGTATTCGACCAAGTGGTCGGCGTACCCTCACTAGTACGCGGGGTATGCGGTTATCATGCTCGGCGAAAGCTGACCCCTTCGGGGGACATTTTTTAGTGTGCAGGTACCCGAAACGAATATGGTCAAGGAAAAGACCGGAGGCACACCCTGGTATTTGGAAGTAAGTAGCGTGTGAGGAACGGGTGGTAAGTAGTCTCTTAGTGAGTATGTGTGAACTTTGAAGAGATAGTACATTGTATAAGGATCTTAGTAAACTCGGTATGTAGATTATATTGTATTGTACTTGGAGTATTGTATTGAATGGAGGTTGTAGTAGCATTTGGTAAATGGAGAATGCATTGTAGATTTGTAGTACTCGGGATTCCGGTCCATCAGACTGATGTTGTATGTAATAGGAGTAGCCTTGTTGGTCACGTGGGTGGCTAACGGCATTGTATCACCCAACGTATGTAAGTAGGTATCCGCTGCGTGTATCTGATGAGTAAGGAGATTGGACGTTAATGACTGTATTAATAGTAGGGGTGTTACAGTATGGGTTATCTATCAAATATATGGTTAGGATATGGGTTAAGGGTCATAACCCGAACTCAACCCCACCCATTTACTTAAAATTAAAAATAAATAAATATGTATATATTTTACTTGGATATGTATTAATTCTATAATCTTTAGTATAATAGCAAACAAAAATACTATCACTCCTTTAGGCCCACACAAATAATTATTTTATAAATCTAAATACATTCTCTAGGTCATCTATATCCATCATTCAATGTTTGTTTGAAAACCTAAATACTATGCTAATCATTAGTCGCACAAACTCTGCTGTTCACACTATTTCATCCACACAAATAACGGCTATGAGTTAAAATTATTGACCCATTTGACAGAATATTGACATTTGAAAATACGGCACACAATAATTTGAAATAAATGACCGTCATGTGCACGATTTTATGGACGACTGATCATTTTATAGAAAAACAAGAGTATTTATATTTAAACAGGTCAGATTTGGATTCAATGATTTTATATGAGTTAGAAATGAGTTGAAAATTTGTAACCTAATTATTTTTTAATCGAGTATAGGTTAATACAATTTTAATCGGGTTAAGTATAGATGAGTTTCAACCCGACCCATTAACCCGAATTGCCACCCCACACACCCACCCACAAAAACCACATACTAAACAGAAACGACCAAAGGAAATACGTCCAGATGGAGTGTTAAGCACGTTACACCATCCATCCATCAAGGTAAAAACTGTTATCCATTTCCAAAAGGAACACAGAACAACAATTCAACCCAAACATTGGTCCAGCGAAAACTAAAAATACAGACAGCACGGTCAAAATATAAAAAGGTACAATCACTAACCAAATAACTAACATGAGTAATCACAAAACATACCTACTAATACTATCATTAATTTCTCAGAACAGATTTTTGTATTGCATAATCAGCTCCCAATACAAAAAATAAGATGGAAGTAATCCTGTTTTTTTTTTTCAATGTACAAATTTGGTTCTATCAAAATTTTCCTACTCTGATGGTCCGACCTAGATCTTATACTACTCTACACCTTCAGCAGCATGTTACAGAGTGAGCTTCTACTGCGATTGTTCACTTAAATCAAGAGGATAGATAGTATCAAAAACCACCCTGGCAAAGACGTGCCTGACTTCTTCCAGGCTTCCCACAGCCAACATTTGATAATCAATCTTAGTCCCTTTCTTTGGCGTGAAGCGCTTCTCCTTCCCCCTTATTACACATTCGAAAACCCTCGTCACTCTCAGATACAACCCCACAGGTATAAACACCTGCTAGCACAAAAAGGCAAACATTGGCCTTGGCATACAAGTGAAAAATATACAAGGCTCAAAACCTGAAACTAAATAACTTATTGCCTTATCAGCAATCCTGTGAGTTTTCAATTTGTTAAGGCGGTCAAGATTATGCCATTTGAACTCTTTAAGCAGGCTTTCTTACGAACTTGGTTTGTACTACCCCCTTCCTATAACATGACTAACAGAATATTTTTCTTAGAAGGAAATGGATCCATGCCTCTTCCAACCAAGCTTGTACAGAAAAAATGTAAAACTGTACACACAAGATGCACCATAAGACTGCAGAGAAAAGATGACATATGCACCAAATGGTACAAAAACAAAAACGGAGTACTGACCAGGTCGGAATATGGAGCTTGAGGGTACAAAGCCATAGCTTTCGAGACCGCATACTCGTTAGTCATTGTGGAGAGTGCCTGCTTGACAGAGTCAGCAAGCTCCATAACCTCCTCATGCAAAGCCTTTTTACCAAGAAATTCAACACTTGACAACTCGCAAAATCCATCAGAATGACTACTAGATATCTTCCGCGCAATTTCAATAGCTTCAGCTAAATCTCCACCATTATGAACAGCAAGGCAAAACGTTGCAACTACCAAAGGATCCCGGGGCTTATCCAACAATCCCTTGTGAAAAGCTAAGATTGCAAGCCTATAAATGCATTATAACACATGTCACATCACTAAATCTACCTACACAAAGTTCAAGCCCTATAACCTTGATACAAAGGGTAGATTGTAAAAACTCACCATAAACTGCTATCACACGGTCTGTCAGGAGCCACTAGCTTATCTAGGTTGGAAAACAAAGTCTACAACAGAACGCTAAAAAGGTAAATGATAACACCAAGAATAGAATAATCATCCTTAGAAAATTTGAGATGCAAGAATATGTAGAAGAGGTAGCAGTTTCCTAACCAGAAGCATGTTAGATCTAATGTCACGCCTTCGAAATCGCTGGCCAACAAAATAGGCTGCCTAACATTATGCATCCAAGGTCATTAAAAAGGTTGGGAGGAGAAAACAAACACATCAACTAAATGCCAACTACCTGAATGGGAAGCAGCAATTCAAGAAGTCCAAATTTCCACAGCAATCTCAAAGATGCTTCAGCAGAGCCGTAGGCTAGCATGTAGTTCATCTCCATCAACAGTCTCGTCTACAAAAACTAGATATTACTCGATCTTCACCAATAGATCAAAGAGGCAACAACATCTAACAAACACCACAAGGGAAGGAATGGAAACCTTATCCAGTGCCAGTATAGAGGTAGCCATGGATTTTACAGATTGAGCTGTCTCCCGTGCCAGACGAAAACCCAGTCGAGCAGTAATTCTAATGGCACGTAGAATGCGAGCTGTTCAAACAGAGAAGAGTCACACATTAGCTTTCAAATGACATGTCATAAATGTGTGTGCACCACATTCAATGCAGCACAGACAGCATGTTTTCCATGTTTCGAAGAAGGATAAATAGAGGAAATAAGAGGATAGACAGGGAGGCAACATTAGTAATCACTCACCAGAATCCTCCACAAAAGAAGTCCTCGCGGGAATTATAGCACGCACCTGCAGTGACAGAGAAAGTCTTGAAACGTTTTAACAAGTACTTCCCACCCAAGACAATGCAATGAACAGAGGAAGGAAAAGGTTGAACCAACTTTAGCTTTTTTGGCATCTTCTAGCCCGCCCACATAGTCATACACCAGTTTTGCATATGGATCAAACATCAACCTAGAAAGAAGAAGAAAGAGCCAAAGAGGATGAAACATAAACCAATGTAGCAGGAACCTTAGCTAGAATGAAAAAATAAATAAAAAATAGATGTGACCTATAGTTAGCAGACATGCCATGGATATGAGAAAAAAGGGAAAATAATAACTTAGAATTGTAAGGGTTATGCCAGCAACCCGTTTATTGTGAAGTCTCGACGCAAACAGTTTTTCCAACGCATATAATCTTTTTCATCACAGCCATCAGGTTTTTCCAAAGAATATCTCAAGTCCATGCTATAGTTAGATCGTCTTTGTGTGGTGCTGAAGCTTGAAACCTGATGTGTAGAAACAAAAATCATACCGAATGAAGCCCATAAGTGACCAGGAGGAAATTGATAAAAATTAAACTTGTTTTCTCAACAGACCTCCACGATGTCATCGCCAACACGAACATGGCAAATGGGAAATCTTCTTCCTATGATTTCACATCTGCGGAATGTTCTTAGAACCTGCAGTTGTCAACGCAGAAAGAAACTAAACATCAAATTTGTGTCAAGCAGGTGTATCATATAAAATCATATTGGAAGGCAACATTAGAATAATCAAACACTACAATCAGCACTGCCAGTATATGGGATAGCGTTGCAATGAGTCGCGGAATGAAATCAGTCAGGACACAAGGTTAAAGTTAGTACTTACATCCTTCAGTTCAGCAGACGTTAGTATATCGAAGTCTTTGGGAGTGCGCTTCAGCAACAGATCACGAACGCACCCTCCAACAAGGTAGACATCGTAACCTGGACAGCACAGCCAAGTGAGAAGTCTTGGAAAACACGGAATCAAATTCACGGCACTACTAAATTGCTACACTGAGATTAGTAAAAGAGCACCTTTCAGCTTGATCCCATCCAGAACCACCTTTGTAGACTTAGGAATCATTGATGTGCTAATACCAAGCTCCTTGGAGCTCAATCTCTTCCACCGTTTCTCTGAAGGTTACCAATTCAGGCATCGGCAGTTAATACCGAAAAGATTTGTCGTTTGTCATTGCAACAGTACACAATCAGTTGAAAGTATATACCTGGACTACGTTTCTTCGTGCTGTGAATACTACCGTTGATTTTGCCATGGATAAGATATTCTGGCTCGTCGACCATTTCCATAGCCGCCGCAGCACAGCTCCACCGAATCTGCACAAGAATTCAGCGGAGGAAGAGATGGAGTATTAGGAATGAGAATGTGTGGAGGAAGATAAAGTTAGGAAGAGAGAGATACCTTCTGAGAGAAATAAACAAGACGAGGGCGAAGACATGAGGACTGCGGACGACATGACGGAAAACCGACAACCGTTATAGCCATAATCTGAAGAACGACGCTGAATTGGTTGCTAATTCTTTCACCATACTACGCTCATCCAACCGAGAAGTATTCCCGGAAGGTTTAGCCGCCGTTGCACTCCTATACGGACATATGTGCCGCCGCGCCGAAAGTTTTCACTGTTATGGGCCTTCCCTGCTATTATCAGCTTTTTATTAGTTTTGGGCCAGGCTAGGCTGGGTGGGCTAGTTTGAGCTAGACTGGGCTGGACTGGAAAGTGCATTTCTCATTTCCTTTTTCTTGTTCTGCTGTATTCTGCCGTGTCATGTTTATCTCACACTTTATAGGTAGATCTGCAAGTAGGGCCGCAAGTTAGCTACGGCAAATTTTTTAGGGTACGAGTTCAGTTTTTTTTTAGAGAAAATTACTAACAGCCCCCTTGAGGTTTCGGGTAATTATAATTTATCACCCTGACATTTTCATAATTACTTTAAACCACCTTGAGGTTATCGGTTCATTGACTTCTAACCCCTAAACCGTAACTCCGTTACGGAGACGTTTATAATTTGCTGATCTGTAATCTCTTTTAAATTAAAACTGGCAGCATAGAAAATTAACTTACTCAAGTCAAATTAACTCACTCCAGCAACTCACGCCAGTAACTCACGATCGATTCCCCCAATTTGTAAAAACCCTAACTTGCTCCAGTGATCTCACGGTACAGCAGTTGAATGCGAAATCCCACCCCATTCTGTAAATCGCGGTCAACCCTAACTTCCTCCAGTGGTCTCACGCTTCATCCTCTCTGAGATTTTTTCAGGTATCTGCATCCCTGCTCTCTCGCTTCATCTGTTCTGGGTTTTACATATCTGTGAACTGCTCCATGTTGAAAGTACATAGCAGAAGCTGACATGTTGTTTTTTAGATAACAATATATATATATATGGTTTTACATAGTTGCGAACTGCTCCAGTGGTCTCACGCATCCTCTCTGAGATTTTTTCAGTCGAACTGCACCACACCTCTTGCTCTAGTATGGCCATTCTGCTCTGAATTTCCTACAGAGGTGGAACCTTCCACTGTTTCAAAAGCTATCATTTGTTTGTTACCAGAACATATTGTTTGTTTGTCAATTTTATTGTTTATTACCTCTATTAGGTTCAAGTTATGTAGTACTAATACAATGGAATGATATTCTGTTGTCAAGTAATGACTACTGATTTTAACCTGAATTTTTTGTGGTGTTATGTTGAATGATTCATAGGTTGTGACCATCAACATGTCATCCTCAAGCAGTTCAGTGAGTTTGAGCAAGTTCACCTTTGTCAATGTCAAATGCAAATGTAATAAGAATTCCAAGATTTTGATTGCTAACACTGCTGAAAATGGTCAAAAGTTGTTCTACCGGTGTGATACTTGTCTATTGTTCAAATGGTGGTATGAGGTCGAACACAACCTGCACCTTTTGAGAGCAGATTTGTATGGTGAGGAGGTGAACCAGAATGATCTCAACCATGAGAATATGACACCTAAAGAGGAGATCAAAGAGTTGAAAGAGACATTGAAAGAGATGAGAAACATTGTACTCAACGAAGCCAACATTATGAAGAGTGAAATGTTTAAGCTTTTAGTTATTTCCTATATTGTTGTTGGAGCTGTTGTAGTGTTGTTTGTAAAAGCAACATAGATAGAGTTGTCGTAGTGCTGTTTTAGTTGTTTTAGTGTCGGATTTGTTCTAGTTGTTAAGTGTCGGATATTTTTGTGTGTAGTTTTCTATGTTTAGTCTTGCTTTAGTATTGTTTCTTATGGTGCACACATGGTGTAGACAAGATGCTGATGTTGTACTATATAATGATTATTAAAGTGTGGTTGAATTGTTCTTTCCCTCTCTGTTGTTGGCAAGTTTTTAACAATGCCAGGAATTAATTACTACCTAAGAAAAGGAATTGCTCCATCTTTGTCCCCTTTTGACAACGACACAACTGAAAGCTGTTAAAAGAAGCAACTTCAGTCACATAAACTTCATAATATCAGTCGTTTTCTTGAATTGCTATATAAAACAATCATGCACCATGATAGTGACTGTGACTCACTGCTAATAGATCTTTAGGCGAAAGGTTTTTAACAGGAACCATTCGTGGGTTATTACAGATTGGTCGCTACACTTTAGACATTATACCAGGAGGAAATGATGCTTTGTTATAACAGATTTTGTATAATAGCAGAACGAGATGTTGTATAAAACTGGTATTGAGATTCTTCTCAGAAATTCAGCACCAAATATATGGTCTGAGTTTTGATTAGTAAGGCCTCAAGACCAAAACATGTGCATTGCAGAAGGCCTTGGTAGGCTATTCCTCCCGATCATAAAACATGCATAAAGAAAAAGTCTGAAGCAATTTAGACAAATAAGAACTGTAATCTCATCAGAAAAAACATTCTGATCAGAAATATCACCACATATACATGTTCAGATTGCCCTTGCAAAAAAGCACCACATATACTTGTTCAGATTGTTCAGCACATCTATATTAACTACATAGCCATAAATTTAGAACAGGCCAAGACATCAAAGACTCTCAATATTACAACAGTAACAGCAGCTTAGTACTAGCTGCCATTTACCAGTCTGTTGCAGAAGAACAATAGCAGTTTAGTAATAGCATATTCATTATTACAACAACAGTAGCTTCAGTACTAGCCGCCATTACAACAGCAGCAGCAATTCCTTTTATCAACTTGGTATCACACCTGCTGTAGCAGAACATTTTAGCATGTTGTTATCACACCTTGAGCTGTTTTAACAATAACAATAGCAGCTGACCATTTTAACAAGCTGCTGTCACATATGCTACACTTCCTTTCATCAAATTATATGAAACATAATTCAAATTTACAAAACAAGGACAATTCAAGTTTACTGAAGAAGCAACCTGCTTGTTTAATCAATTACACCAACCCAATCCATCTTAATACTGATACGACTCACTAAATATGTCCAAAAAGGATTTACTGCTCATAGGAAACTATGCCCTCCAAAATATAGCAACCATATACAATTTACATGACCTCTCAAAAACGGAATTAGTAGTCATAGACTACTAAGCCACCCAAAAACCAAAAAACTGTGATCACTTCATATATAACTACACCCTAGTTGAATGCTCCCCATCAACTCTCCTCTTCTGGGATGAACTTGCATGCGCTTCATCATTCTTTTCTTCTGTATGAGCCCGTTTTGTAGCTGTTTTTTTCCTTGTTCAAACTGTAATAGTGGAATGCACACAAAAATATAATAAGCATTGAGGTGCAATATAAATAATAGTGGAACTAGCTTAAAAATAAAAGATGTCTAAAATAGGAACAAGCTTATACCGGGTTGTAGAACTACTTTCAGTAGCTTTCTTTCTTGGCTCCATCTTCTTTTTTCCTTTACCGCCAGCTCTGTCTTTGTTATGCAAACAACCTTTCTTGTTATGGCCAGGTTGCTTACAATAACTACAACGCACAGTGGTAGACCTCTTAAAATGACTTTCCTCACCTTCCTCCAGCCTCCTTTGTTTCTTAGGCCTACCAGGCATCTTATGGAGTGGTGGTGGATCCATCTCAACCGACCCCGACTCAGGCCACATAGAAACATGAGGTATTGGGGTAATGCACTTCGAGTAAGTGCGCACATATGCATCTTTACTGTAGCATTGATGCACAAATTATGTTGGATCTCTCCTAAGATATCTAATGGCAGCAACAGCATGTGAACAAGGTATACCAGAAATAACCCATGTCATACAGTCACAGCTCCAATCGATCAAGTCAACGACATTATACAACTCTGGGGGGCCTACTTCAAATTTCATGTGGCCACCAGCCCTAACATCAAGAAACCTTCCTTGATTTACCCTTACATCAATGAACTTCATTGCAACAGGTGATATGTTATTCTTCCATTTTTTCACATCTTCCTTCCGTTTCTCCAATTTGACCATCAGTTTTCTTCTGATATCCTCAAGCAATACTAAAATGGGTTTCTCTCTTGCTTCACCCAACTTAGAATTGAAAGACTCTACGAAATTAGTAGTTACCTCTGAACACTTCACATAGAAGAGCATCTTGTGCCTACACCATAAATCATCATCAACATTCCTCAAATAGTTGTACGCTTGCAACGACAAGTTCTTGATAGCTGTAATGGATTCACCAAAATCCCTCTTGTTATATGCATGAGCAGCAGCCCAAAAGTGTTTTTTCAGGATTGAGCCAGGATTGTCTTTTCTAAAGTTTGCGTACAAGTGTCTGCAACATATTCGCCTTGTCACTTCCGGTAGCTCAGCACTTAACGCTGGCTCAACCCCCTGTAAGTGAAAATCAAAGACAACAAAAATCAGATTCGATCCATCTATTTAAATCAACGATAGAAGTGATTAGGTTTTATCCATCAAAGAGAACAGTGATCAGATTGTATCCATCTGTTTAAATAAAAAATAGATACCTTTTGTCTGTCGGAGATTATTATCCATCTCTTCCTTTCTTCGTAGGGAGAAACTTTTTTCAGATTTTGGAAAAAATATTTCCAAGTTTCTGTGGTTTCACTCTGGACAACAGCGAATGCCAATGGAAAAAATCCATTGTTTGCGTCAACTGCAATAGCACTTAATAGCACTCCACCAAAAGGACCTTTTAGGTGACATCCATCAACACCCAGAAATGGTCTACACCCTAAACAAATCCTTCCTTCAGAGCCGCGTAACAAATAAACAGCCTCCTGAACCACGTGGACGATCTGGAGCATGATCGTACTGGATGTCCACTATACTACCGGGTTTCTCTCTAATACAATCTGTGTGTATTGGTGGAGATGAGCGAATGACTTATCGTGACTTCCATCAAACTCTTCCAATATGTTCCTCCTCGCTCTGTATAGTGAAATGTATGGTGCTTCAACACCTTTTTTCTTTGAAGAATCGCTTTCAGAGAGCTGATAGGAATGTTTCTATTAGCTTTAACGTCCTCCTTTATTTGCTCCATAATCCATGTAACTTTCACAGCTTTGCTATATGCAACCCGTGTGCATGTGTGCTCAGGCCTAAGGTGCATGTGTGCTCAGGCCTAAGTGTTTTAATCTGAAAGGTTATCCCATCTTGCAGCAGACTAGCATGTATCCTCCAAGGGCATTCGACATTGCTGTTGCAAACAGCGGTAAACCTATCTCTTTCATTCTTTTGCTTCAACATGTCAAATCCATATCCACAACAATACTCATCCATCACTTTCAAGAACTGCTTCTTATTTGTAAACAGCTGTCCAACTTCCAAATTGACAGACCCATCACTTGCAAAATCAAACCACTTACCGTTCTTTATATAGGGAGCAATTGGTGGAATCTCATCTTCCTCGTCAATTGAGAAGTAGCCACCTTCTTGAACAAGCTCTAACCCCCCAGTTTCATCCTCATCTATGTCATCTTCATCAAGTACATCTCCCATAACGTCATGTACTTCATCATCATCTGGCCAATCGTTTTCAACAGCATTGTCATGCCAAGAGTCATCTGAAATTTCATCTCCACTTATATCCTCTCCATTTTCAGATGATGGATTACACTGTTCGTCAAGGTTTTCATCATTCACTTCTTGAGTTGGCTCAGCATGAGGAGCTTGAGTTAAATTAGCGGCATCCAACACATCTTGTTCAGGCTGATTTGAGCAAGGTACATCATTCTTGGGGGCATCTGCTTCTTTGTGAATCCCCACATCATCATTTACGTCACCACCATACAGATTATTCCACTCATCCTCATCCATACGCATAATAGGGACAGGAGATTCAACCTCTAGAATTTCCACACTGCCCTCGCTGGCTGAATCATTGGAGCTCTCAACCCTTTCCGTCTCCTTGTCTTTATTCTTGTCTCTCCAATCCATCCAAAGTTTCACCAACTTGGACGGCTCAGGGCTTGCTTCAATGAATATGTCAACATCTCTCTGACCCCGATATAGTCGAAACATCTCCATTAAGTCCTTATCATTATCGATAGGCAGCAGCTTCTTGGATTGTGGATGCTTGAACTTTATGATGGGTGTCTTACAAGGGAGCACACCCTGTTTATCCGCTTCAGTTTCTAACCAGTGAGTAAGTCAAGACAAAGGAACTCGTCTGGATCTACGTCAATGATGTCGTACTCATGTGCCCCATAGTGAACCGTTAGCCAATGTATGTCAAACTGCAGCGATAAAGAAAGACCATCAGTGAAAAAAAAAGACAACCACATATGTCAAAATGCAGCAATCATAGTTCGATTTGGGGAATAGAAAATAACTTTGCTAGATTTATAATTGTCTTAAGTACTGACTTAATATGCTCTAATATCAATGGACAGAATGCACATAAAGAACCAACAGAGCATGCGTCGACGTACTTCATATGCTCACATCATTTTCCTCTCCTACTGAACGTTGGGCTTGAGTATTACACAATCAAATAAAATACAGTTCAACACACCAGTTCACTAGGAATTTGGAATAAAAAAATTACAAAACACATGCACTTGCTCCTTCTAGATAAACTGATTTCATACTTCAGCAACCATACAGGAAAAATATCGCTGCATAAATGAGTGGACAATAGAAAAAGTGCACTTGTTGTAATATCCAAATGTGTCGGCTACTTCATTATAACACATCAACAATTTATAATTCCTTATTTAACAACTTGACAGCAAGATAGATAGTAAATAGACTAGAGCAGTGTCTGAATATAGACTAGAGAGGTGTCTGAATAACACCACAACAACCTGAGAGCAAGCAAATAGTCTCCTGTGACTGACATTGCATAAATTACCAATGAATAACATACCTCCATTTGTGCGGTGCTTACGTCCACAATCTAGCTTGAGTTCTATCTCAGAGAAGAAGCTTTGACATTGTTGATGAAGCGTGATACCACGGGAGCGAGAGGCGTGATGCAGTTCGATGGCGATTTCTCAAAGAGGATGAAGCGTGATACCACTGGAGCGAGAGGCGTGATGCAGTTCGATGGGGTGGGATTTGATGATATACTGCTGAACCGTGAGAGCAAGTTAGGGTTTTTACAATTTGGGGCTTCGATCGTGATTTACATAGTGAGAGGGTATACTGTGAGTTAAATTTTAGGGCTGAAGTAAGTTAATTTTCCATGCTGGCAGTTTTAATTTAAAAGAGATTACAGATCAGCAAATTATAAACGTCTCTGTAACGGAGTTACGGTTTAGGGGTTAGAAGTCAATGAACCGATAACCTCAAGGTGGTTTAAAGTAATTATGAAAATGTCAGGGTGGTAAATTGTAATTACCCGAAACCTCAAGGGGGCTGTCAGTAATTTTCTCTTTTTTTAAGGAAGAAAATGGAACCGTAAGACTACATAGTACTAATAGGATGCCCTCTACGCATATCTCTTTAATGAACGAAATCGTGTATTCGAGCCTGGCGATGTCGCCACAATATAATATGGAGATGGTGACATGTCAACACTCTATTGGATGGTAATAAAGGAAAAAAAGAGGGAATAAGAGGGAAGTAGGGCGTGTAGGGGAGAGGAATAGGTGGGTAGGAGAGAGAAATTTTTTTTTAAAAAAAATGTCATAACTTACAAAATATATGTACAAAAATAAAACAAATTATATCATTGTTCATCATTTTTCGTACTCTTCAAAACAAGATGCATCATGGATATGTTTTGATAAATTTAATTTGTTGTACATTTTGTTAGATTCATTATGAATCTTAAGTTTAAGAAAAGTGAATCAAAGGTTGTTACAAAGTGAATCAAAGGTTGTTAAAAAGTGAATCAGAGAGTTTCTTAAATGTGAATAAGACGTTTAAAAAAAGCGAATCTCATAAACAGAGATTCTTTAACTAAAGTGATTCTGATTGTTTGACTAGTGTGAATCAGAGGTTTTAGAAAAATGAATCAAAGGTTGTTAAAAAGTGAATCACAAGTTGTTACAAAGTGAATCAGAGTAATAAGAGTGAACCTCGTAAGCATAGATTGTTTAACAAAAGTGATTAAGAGGTTTAAGAAATGTGAATCAGATGTTTTTATAAAGTGAATCATGCGTTTGAGAAAAGTGAATCAAATGTTTAAGAAAAGTTATTCTCGTAAATAGAGATTGTTGTTAACTAAAGTGAAGAAGAGGTTTAAGAAAAGTGAATCAGAGGTTTAGGAAAAGTGAATCAAAGTCTTTAAAGGTGAATCAAAGGTTTAAAAAGTGAATATTTTGTTTAATACTAGTAAAAGTTAATCATACCACAAACTTATGCGAGTGTGGTTTTAGGGTGTTTTGGGGGGAGGTGGGGTAATCTTTTGTATTAGTTCTACACTTATATTGTCATCACTGCTCGACAGTTTTTTAGGTGTTGTGGTTTAGGGTTTTAGGGTCGTTAGACCCTAAACCCTGCACTACAAACCATAAAATGTCTTCGACGTTTTTAGCTATCCTAGGGTGGTTTTGAGGGTGTTTGGGGTGTAGGGTAATCTTTTAGGCTTAGTTCTACACTTTATGTTGTCGTCACTGACTCGACGGTTTTTTTGGGTTTGTTACAAACCTAAAAATGTCTTCGACGTTTTTAATTTTACTATAGTGGTTTTAGAATGTTTGCGGTAAGATTCATTTTGTTAATGAATAAGGTTCATTTATTATTAAAGAGATTCATTTTGCTAATGAATAAGATTCACTTTAAAAATACCTAATATATACTCATCTAAAAATAAAATTTTAAGTTTACCAAAATATATCCATGATACATCTTGTTTTGAAGAGCACGAAAAATGATGAACAATGGTATAATTTTTTTTATTTTTACACTTTTATTTTGTGAGTTATAATATTTTGAAAAAAAAATCTCTCTCCTCATTTATTTTTCTCTTATACGTATAGTAGAGGGAGGATTTAAAAAATTAAAAAAAGAGGCACGGAGTAGTAAAACACGATTGCACCGTTCCCTGTCCATATTTTTCTGTTTTTTTTCTCCCATACATATACTGACACTTGGATCACTCGCCATATTATACCCTGGCGCAAGCACCAGGGTCTCCGTTCCGTAGGAAATTATCCCACACAAGAGAGTGGACAATGGTAGCTAATGGGGCACACACATCAGCTGTTCTATTTGTCGATTGATGACGGAAAGAAAAGATATGTCTTCCGCAGGAGCGCAACCTTATGAATATCCGTCATCGCAGCTGCTAGTTTTGATGGAGTGTCTTTGAACTCTGCAACATGCAAAACACAAGATTTTGATTCAAATTCTACTTCTAGCTTCCTACAATTCGTTATAAGCACAATTTGAAGACCAAAGACAACAACCTCTGCCTCTTTGATCAGCACTTGTAAAAGAGTCCCAAGATTCATGGAGCCACAAGCAATTATGTTCATGAATCCATCTCTCAAGATAAAACCAATCTAGTTTAAGGCTCTAGAGAATTGCTGGCATCAACATCCAGTAAAAGAAAAACCCGGTTTAGGGAAAGACTAACTAAGGAAGCCTCAGACCAAAGCAATTCCAAAGGGATAGCTCATGTTCAAGGGTTCATGAGAGATCAGAATGAACCTTTTCCTGAAATTTACTAGGGCTTCCTATAAGGATTTACATTTATCCCCACCAAATTATCCACATGTGAATAACAAGCTCCATTAACGAAGCTTGTGGGACCTTAAGAGCACACCAATTGAGCCAAAATTCTAAAGATGAATGAAATCAAGAGGTAGAAGAAGAGCAAGACTGAGTCGATCAAGATCCCTCCGCCGAGGCTTGACAAAGGGACGGGCAAAAAAGGAATGAAAATAAGAGTCCTGGGCTCCATAGAGACTACACCAAGGGTCGTCAAACAGGCGGATGCGAGAAGGTTCCGAGCAAACCAAATTGCTAGACCATAATCTTGAACCATAGAGTTTAATTCTCACCAGGAGACTACTAAAGCAAATAAAATGAAGAGTCTGAGAGATGTACTTAGATGAGTATAAATCATATGTACCTGGATTGAATCTATCTAAGATAGAAGATTGTAGCCGAACGTAACAGTGTATTCCCCATTCTTTGTGAAATTCCAGATTAGCTTGTTCGTTTCGGCGTCATGGAAAATCATTGTGCCATCAATAGCATCCTAGTCAACAGGATCAACTGCTGCTTTAATATAATTAGTCCCACTTACCAGATTTTTGGTCAACAAAATCATAAACACGGGTTCCTTTAAGCCAACAGATGGCTTTTTGACTATCTTATAAGAGAATGGACGGTTGACCTAAGGATTTTCCAGCAACTTATCCAGTCTCCTTGGCAATTCTCTATATGAGGTTGCACTTTGAAAAGTTAATCGAGGAAAAGATTGAATGCCACGCGTTCTACTGCACCTAGCCCGATCCTGAGCATCTTAGAACCCACAATTTTGGATATAATACTTAGCTTTCAAGTTTTGACTAACCAGAGATTCAAAGTTTGTAAGAAGTCTCTACCATTGTCTCATGAAAAGCGACATATTGAATTTCTCTAAATCATTAAGCTGATACTACCCTTCTCGGGCTTGGAACACAACATTTTCTAGCATACTCAATGGATGTCTTTACGTACCATCGAACCGGCCCACCAAAGTTCAACATTCTTGTGTGGAGCTCTTTGACCGTCCTAACTGGTAACTTAAGCAAAGACATGAAAAAGCATGGGATTGCTTGATTAAAGTATGACTCTACCCGCTTGGGAGATGCACTCTTGTCAACTATGAATAAGTCTCTTAACTTTCTTCTCCAAAAACCTGATCAAAAGCACGAGCTCTACCAAGGTCCTAGGGACTCCAAGATATTTTTTGAAGCCCTGAACTTTGGTGCACCAAGGAATTCTAGCTTTATCTGTGTACCTAAATATTGGTGCTACAAAGAACCTTTAATTTGGCCTGATTAATGACCTGACTTGTAGTGTTAGAGAAGTCATCAAGAATCGCAGGAACACAAGTGAGGTAATAATTTCTTGCTCTCCATAAAATAATGCTATCATCCGCATAATGAAAGTGAGAAATAGAAGAGGCGCCCCAAGAAACTTTGATACCACTAAACATTTTATTATTGCAAGCTTATTAAGCGCACCGGAAAGTCTTCATATACAAAATGAACAACAGATACATAAGTCGCAACGAGACAATCATGGTCGTTTAGTTGTAATCAAAGTTTAAAACTTTACTCAAAATTAATACAAAATTAAGTTTGGATTAATAAAAATCTTGAAAACAAATTCTTGATTCGGATTCAAGTCCAACCTGTCAGCCTGTATTCCTTCAAAAGAAAAAAAATTAATCTGTTAGCTTGTAGCATGAAATATAAAATTATAAAATATATTATAGTTTATGGCTAGCTATATGCGTAGTATTTAGTTATTAAATTATCAATCTGTCATGGCTAAAGGTTAGTGTAGCCATCTTAGCTACATACCCATGCTCGGGGGTTTTGTCCTTTTTTTTAAAGTTTTTTATTCTTTTTTATCACAAAAATTTTAAATTGTAGTAACTTTTAATATATAAGTTCAAAATGAAAAAAAAATATCATTGTTCACCAAAATTCAAACTCTTCAAAATATGACCAGTCAATGGATATATTTTGACAACTTAAAATAAATTATTTTTACATGTATAGTGTACAGAACGTAAGAGAAAACTTGTACAGATGGTCGTACAAAACTATACAAATGTTCATTAAAACATGTACATCCTCACGTAAAAAACATGTACATCCACACGCAAAAACATGTACATCTTCACACTAAAAACATACAGATTGTCACATAAACCTGTACGAATCATTAAATATGTACTTCCTTAGATTAAAATACATACATATACTGGAGAAAACTTGTACAGATGGCCATACAAACATGTACAGATGTTCATTAAAGAACATGTACATTCTCACATTTGAACATGTACAACATCACATTAAAATATGTACATTCTCACATTGAAGACATACATCCTCACATTAAAGTATAGAACGACTTATACATGTAAAAATATTTTTGTTTCAAAGTTACATATCCATGACTGGTCTTGTCTTGAAGAGCTTGAATTTAGGAGAACAATGATATAATTTTTTTCATTTTAGACTTATATATTAAAAATAATAATAATTTAAAGTTATTGTTGTTGTGATAAAGATTTAAAAAAAAAATTATTTACACAAAAAAAACAAAAAATAAAAAGAAATCATACATGCTCGCTCTGTCCCATTTCCACTTTCCTAAATTACAAAACTATCCCATTCCACTTTCCTAAATTACAAAACTATCCCACATGTAGCTATCAATAGCTACAGGCTGCTGTAGCTAAGAATCTGCCTTAAATTATAGCTAATCATATTGTTGGATTAATACTTATGCCTAACTGTCATGTTAGTTATTAATTTATGTCCAAAAGTTTTGCTTATTCATGAATTAACCTAAAAGTTCAGTTAAAAGTAATATCTACAACAACAAGGTTAGATTCGGATCAACCTCTTTTATAATTTGGGTTAAAGAGAATTATAATTCGGTCATATTTAGGTTAAACTATTTTTTGTTGGTTCGGGTAATTTTGGCACCCGGCGTGGATCAGATAAAGGCTATATATTGTCTTTATATAAAGGCTTTAGTATTGACCATTGGATCTACTTTAATTTATTTGAATGGTTGTGATTAAAAAACTCATTGCATTTCTTTTTAACCAATTATTTGAAAATCGTTAACCTGTGGCTTGAAAATCGTTAACCTGTAACTTGAAAACTTTTAACCTGTCGCTGGTAAATGGTTAACCTGTCACTAGAAAACTGTTAACTTGTCGCTAGTAAATGGTTAACTTGTCGTTGGTAAATGGTTAATCAAGCTTAAATGGTTAACTTGTCAAGCTTAAATGGTTAACCTATCAAGCTTAAATGGTTAACCCGTCAAACGTAAATGGTTAACCTGTCAATAATAAATGGTTAACCTATCACTTGAAAAAAATTAACCTGTCAATCGTAAATGGTTAACATGTCAATCGTAAATGCTTAACCTGCCAATCATAAATGGTTAACTTGTCGCTAGTAAATGGTTAACCTATTATTTGGAAAGTTAAAAATGAATCGAGTAGTTTTTACATATTAATGATATAAAAGCATGGCTAGTATTATGTATATTTATGGCATAATTATTTCCATATGACTGGCATATAATTCTAAAGCTAAAAAAGAAAAAGAGATTGTAACTCGTACATATGCCCTAAAGTATTGCCTACACCATAAACCCACCCTAAATCCTCCCTAGGAAACATTAAAAACGTCGAAGGAATTTTTAGGATTTGTAGTGAAGGGTCTACTAATCCCTAAACCACGAGTCCTAAAATCTGTCAAGTCAGTGTCGTTGGTAAATGGTTAACCTGTCACTTGAAAAATGTTAACCTGTCATTTCAAAAATGTTAACCTGTCACTTGAAAAATGTTAACCTGTCACTTAGAAATGAATATAATAATTATTACCTTGCACATGCATATCCATAGTTCAGCAAAAAGATGAAACAATTGGAAATGAATTTCTTGAAGTTAAAAATGAATTTCAATTGCGACTAAATGTCTTATAAAATTTGAATTACATTCGAACATCAAGTGCATAAAAATAAAAGTATAGAAATGGTATACTTATTGTAAGATATAGGTATCTATCACTGTTTTCACTAAAGAATTTATAACTGACAAAACTGTATGTTGAGTTCAACTAAAAAATGTTGCATCAATGTTGCACTATTATGGTACTAAACTTGTGCTATCATTTATATAAACTACATGAATGGTTAAGAATCATCATTCCATCATCTTGAATCGGCACCGTTTCTATATTTCAGTTTTTATTCTTGAATGATGTACTTGTCAAAGAACAATGTATTATCATCAACAATTTACTCACCTCTAGTTGATAAACATAAAACAACATAAAAATTGATCAAAAGATAATATCCAAAACTTTAAATGTACTTGCAACTTACAATGAATTTAGCTATCTTCTCTCCCTCTTTGAATCTGTTACGGTTGAGAGTATCCAGATATTGAAGTTTTCTTTCTCACATATTTATCACAAACATCTCCAATGTGAATTTTTACGCATGGGAAAAAATCTGATAACAAACACACAATATATTGTGTCAAGCTTTAGAAGAGACAATTATGTCAATAAACCATTATGCCTTCCTACTATGTTACCATTTCACAATCAGTCAATTGTGGTTGATATTTCCCCCATATCGTCTGTTTGTCGAGGTAGGCTTCGAGGAGATTTTGCTTCCTTTGTTTTTATCTCCAGCTTTACTCTGTGATTGCAAACAGTTTATTTGATATATTAAAAGCTAAGAAATATTCCTAGAAGATAACAAATCAACAGACCGTCGGGTTGCAAAAATCCCGGTCGTAGTAGTTATAGTAATTAAGAAGCAACCAGGTATCAATCCACGGACTTGAAGAAAATAAGTCTAGCCTAAGACAATCGTTAATTCGAAAGGGGTTTTGTTTTTGTTTTGGGATTTAAATAAATAACAAGAACGAGATAATTAAAATAACAGATAGGAAAAAAATAACAGATAAAATAAAGTGATAGAGATGGACGAGCGGGGGACTCTAGGTTCAGGTTAAAATCGTTTGATCAATTATGTCTACTGGTTAATTAAAGACAGATTGGCGAAATTCCTAATATTTCTTAAGAACTAAATCATAGATTCAGAAGAGCTCGTTTACCAGAAATGCAGGGTCTAATCCAGACTCCAGCAGAAACACATATAAACGGATTAAGAACGAAGAATAATAATTTGCGTCTGCAGGAATAATTAATTAATCCAATCAATATTCCACAGATATACAGATTAATTTAACCGATCTATTTATCACTTGGTCAGATCAAAATAGATTTAGTAAAGCAGTTCAATAAACTCATGACATTTATTAAAAAGCGCAAGAATAACATTAATCGTAACAATCTGTAATTAATAAAACCATAAAATATAATTATATAATTAAAACAAACTGAAATAAACCATCCCCCAGAGTAAATCCTCTAAACCGACATAATAAATAAATTGACAGAATAAGAAATCATCTTATCTGACATCCTGATATTCCTTTGTTATTTGGACTGATAATATATCGGTTTATAGGTTGATAATGGGTGTGAATGGAATATGGATAAATAGATGATGAAGATGTGTGAGATAGAATGAAATGGTGTTGTAATCGGATGGAGCTGTTGTTGTACGATGGTGGTGGTGATATGTGGGATCGATGGAGTGTTGATGTGAATGGAGGAGTTAGATAATAGTAGTAGTGTACAACACTACGTACTAGTGTGTGGGGGTGTGAGATGTGTTTGTGTTCTATTTATAGAACTGACAAACGACAGGAGCTTATGGTTGTATTTGGTGGAGGTAATGATTTAATAATGAATGTGATTATGTGGGTGGTTGGAAAGAAGGGAAATAATTAACGTTGATGAGTGCTGGAGGAATAATATGTTGGAATGGAATAAGTATGGGGCGGTGGTTTAACAGATTAAAAATAGTTAATCTTCTCTTTTCATCAAGCGGCGCTGCAGATTTGTTGGCCTGTGTGACGTCCGTGTTTGTGTCCGCGTTGATGTCCGTGTGCGGACGTGACACAAAGAGGTTGTCCGCGTTGGTGTCCGCGTGCGGACGTGAGTGCCCTGGTGAGATCTATTCTTGTCGCATTTCTGTCCGCGTGCGGATGTGAGTGTAGAGATGGTAAAACTCGATCTAGAGCTGTCCGCTTCTGAGCCCGTCCGGACATGTGTAAATTTTTCTATTTTTGTACCAAAAGCTCTAAACCCCTTCCTAATCACGTCCTAAGCCAGAATAACATGAAAACAAGAAGGTAAATGCATAAATCTAAGTAAAAGATGTGGAAAACAAGTGTTTAAAGCACTCAAAAGATAGATCAATAATCAGTGCATCAAATTCCCCCACACTTATCTTTTGCTTGTCCTCAAGCAAAATAGAGAATAAAACTATCTTCCAGGTTTGTAGCATTGAAACGCAGAGTTAAACAGATACAGACAGAAAGCAAGAAATGATGACGATCAAAAGAATAATTGTGCTTCTGGATGTAGGTTTTCGCAGTCAGTGAAAAAGAAGAATTTTTAAAAGCATGGAGAAGTCAGAATACAAAATCTGGAAGTAGATTAACTTGGGATCTTCCACTATTCCTTTCCTCTAACCTTCGGATGTCACGGGGTGTGAAGTAATGCCTTATTCCATAATACCTTTCAACACCACGTACTCATGATCAAAATTTAAACTGCAATCAATTTTTCGCATGCAAGAACATTCTTTTTCAAGAGATATATATAAAACAATCGAATTATTGCGAATTACAGAGTTATTCCGTAACCCAGACTTTTCTTTCTATCCATGTAACGGTGTTGGGCCAACTATCCCAGATCCCGAGACCTTAGGTAGATAGGTGTTAAGGCACCCTTAAGACTTAATAACCGGATAGACGAGGCCTGCTTTTGTTCGGTAAAAATTTTGTTTGATCAGCGGAGTACCTTGACTTATCCTTTTCATTCAAAACTTTCAATCATTTCCAAGAATCCCAAGCTAAACTAATTCAGTTTCCATAATCAACTAATCCATCAAATTTTAGTGAAAATAGATTAATTTTGAATTAAATTAGATATACAAACACCCTAAAGCGGAAGGATTCTTGAGGTGGTCAACATGCCTTGATTTCTAAATCTGTTTGAAGAAGTGATTTTCTTGAAAGCAAGTAGACAAATAAAGATAAGTGTGACATTTAAACCCAACTTGCACATTCAGATTGATTTTTCTACTCTTAATTTCCCCCCCACACTTGAGAAGAGCAATGTCCCCATTGCATGGAAATCGAACCCCAAGTAAGCATGCATTATAACGTAGAACATTGGTAAGCAAATAGAGATAACAAAATGTAAAAAGAGTACTCCCCAATGTCCTAGCAAATCGTAAGTTCGTGCGCAGTTGAGGTTTATTTGCCGTGCTATACGTCCCCTCGAGTGCATAAGTGTTGAGTGAAAAAATAGAAGAGACTGCACAACATAACATTAGAGAAAATAGAATAGAAGTTTAACATTTAAACATTGCAAGTTAGTCTGTACAGTTTACGACACCGTTTACCCTTTAAAGTGAAATAAAATAAAGGTAAAACAACAAAAGAGGACCAACGAAAATAGATAATAACCGAAACAAAAATAGAGGATCACTGTGATGGTCCCGGAGGTGGTCGCTGATCCAGGCTGGCCATGAGCCGCTGGATGAAAAGACTTGTCGCACTCTGAACCTCGTCGCCACGCTCCATGCGCTGGGTAATCCGATCCTGTGTTTGGCGCAGCTCGTCAATATGCTCTGCCATCTGCTCATGTCTCTGCTGGACGACACTGACCTGCTGCTGCATCATCTGCTGCTGCTGTAGGATGGTATCCATCGTGGTCTGCAGCTCTGGTGGAATGCTCATGACTGGAGGAACAGGTGGCTGCATGGTAGTAGTGGCCGCCGGTGCAGAGCCCGAAGTCGAGGACAAAGCAGTAGCCCCTAGGCCAGAGCTGCCGCATACCCAGCTCCCATCAGCTAAGCGCATGAAGCCCCACCTCTTCAAAGTCTGGAGAGAGATAGGGCTCTCACCCTCTTGCACGTCGACCCCGGTGAATATCATCAGGGAGCACACAGGCGAGGGTGGTGGTGGATGAAGAAGGGAAAGATGGGCGTGATCTTCTTCTTCTTCTTCTTCGATCTCAGGTATGTGATCATCTTGTGCAGCTAACGGAACATGATGTACGGGACGGAGATCTGTCGCTGTGGAGTGGGAGGTGGTGCTAGGAAGTAGTCGATCAGCACACAGTCCTCGTCAGTAACATCATTTCCAGCACGAGGCCGAATCTGATGGCTGAGGATCTCTGCTACCAGCCTCTGCATGAGCGATGGGAGGCTGGTGTAGGGGATGACACCCTTACTCTCCTCTCCCCTATGTCGAGACGTCTGACCAATCTCCTGGACCCATCTAGTCCTAGTGGTCCTCAGCAGCTCCTCACCCATATCGACATGGGCTTCCTCGTGATCCGGAAGCCGAAAAACGGTACTGAATGAGGTGGAAGTGATCTCAACCAGATGGTGGCGCACGTAAGACGTGATGACATTCAGCGTATCGTGCGCCTGGGCGTTCGCGTAGAACTCCCGGACTAGGTCAGGAGAGAAAAGGCCCTCGCCCATCCTCAGTACGGTGGCTATCCCTAATCTCTCGAAGAGAGGCTGTATCTCTGTGGCGTTGATCACCTCTGATGCGATGCGCCTCTCCATGACGAATTTCCCGCCCTGGTCATACCAGGCACGGCGGCGGCGGATATAAACCCGTCCTCACGTAGTGGAGAGGGCGGTGGAGGGGGCGCATCTGATGTATCATCTGGGCATGGGGCTCGCGAAGAGGGCCCTGAGCGTGTGACCCCACCTCCTCTAGTACGAGGCATCTATTTATTGTTGTCAGACAAGAAATTAAAGTTCAATAATAAAGGATGCAATGTTGAAAGTTAAAGAACACACAAACTGACGGAAACGAGCCCATAGCAATTCGTATTCCCAAAAGTTCTTTATCGCTTGCGAGCAAGGAAATGTAGGGCTTAACAGTCATAATTCTAAGCTTAACTAACCACACACATTAAGGTGCAAAGCCAGAAATAAATTTCAAATTTTTTTTTTGCAAAATTTCAACATGTCCGAACCTGTGTCCGGGTGGGCTGGTGCGGACGCAGGTCCGGACGGCTCAAGAACCCTAATTCGGAACGCGGCGAACTAAAATCGCCCAAATCACACAGATTTCACACAAATTGCATAGATTTCGCACAAAGTTCACAGATTACCTATCCTAATTTGTAGATAATAACCGAGTATACTCAAACACTATCTATTTTAACATTTTCGGTTTGATTCGAACCAAAATTTCCCAAAAAATGAAAAACCTGATTCGCTGGGTTGTGCTAGTCGTCGCGGTGGATTTCGTTGGTGGTGGTTGGGCTGGGTGCGTCTGTGGCGGGGCGGAGCTCAATGGTGGTGGTCGCCGGCGATTGGAGGTGCGGTGGAGAAGAGGGTGGGTTTTGGTTATCGGTTTTGAGTTCGACGGCAACAGAGAAATGGGGAAACGAAGAAGAAAGGAAGAAAAGAGAAAGAAGAAGAAGAAGACATGGTTTAGTAATGTCCGCAAACACGTCTGCTCTACGGACTCGTTGGAATTTCCTCGCGTCCTGATTGTGGTCTCGTTAACGGACAAGGCTTAAAATCGAAAAAATTGTGTTCGTGTGGCTGTCCGTTCTGTGGACGTGACTGTTTCGCTGATGTTGGTTGTGTCCGCGTAAGCGTCCGCTATGCGGACATGGGTGCTTTATAACGTGTCTGGGTGGTGCTGCGCGGACGCCAATCCGGACACGTTGGAAATCTCCATTTTTTTGTAATATATAAATAATTTATAATTTAAAATATTAAAATGTAAATCACCAAAAATGTCACAGAAAACTTGATAAAGGCTAACTAATTAAACACAGATAAGCTGTAAATCAGGCAAGATCAAATTAAGCACTCAAAATACAGAAAGCCAGAGTGAGGGTGTAAGAATTGCTCCCTGATCTTTTAAGGAGTAATGCTTCACGATTCCCCCACACTTGAGTTCAGCCAAGCACAAATTTAGCTAATTGAGAGTTTCAAATCTGCAAGGCCAGAAGAACTCAAGTGGAAACAGACAAATCATTAGTGAAAAATAAGAGCCAAGGCTCTTGTAATATGCACAACATCTGTTAACACACCACAAAATAAAAACAAAAGATTAAGATAAACAGCTAAACCATGAAAACGAAAAGAAATACAAACCGGTGGGTTGCCTCCCACCAAACTGCCCGGAGTTAGAGTCTCTGGCTAGACTCTCACTTCATTATCCAGGATCGGAAATAAAAGTTGACAGTGGTGCCCATGGGGATACGAAGTGGCCATCAATAAGGATTGAACCACCTGGATCAAAACAAAATGTTACCTCAACAATTAGAATGGGAAAATAAATGCTCCATAAGACCTGGTTCTTGAGGAGGTATTGACGGTAACGGGTCTCAAGCAGAAGATCAGGTGTTGATTGCTGTTCTTCCTCAAATTGGAGGATGTAAACATCTTCCTCGTGTAGGTGAGGCTCGACAAGGTTTGATACTGGCAAAGTGGTGGTGGTTCTCTCTTCTCAAATTCGAGGATGTAAGCTTCCTCGTCTTCTGGATAGAGCAAGGAGAAGGAGGAAGGAAAACCGTCTGCAGTAGGGTGTACTCTGTCATGAACCGCTTTGCTCCTTGGTTTTTGCAATATTAGAACTAGCTGAGTTTTTAACTCCGTAATTGTGTCTTCCAAATCAGCAAAGAACTTCAGTTTATTCATGTAGGGGTCTTCTCCCTCAGGTTGTTCGACAACATTGTTTATGATTGTATTGTGTTGTGGAACACCGATATTCTGCAGGTAGTCTGGTTGATTTTTCTAACCACAATTGCTCTTGAAATTCAAGACAATTATCGATCTCATGAGGTCCTGTACAATATGAGCAATATATATCTTGGGAATAATACAATTCCCATGTGAATTCATCCTCACTTTCCATTATCAGTTAGAAACAACTAAAAACAAAATAAACTAACAACAAAAAATAATACAAAAATAATTGACAACGAATTCCTTTACCATTTTTTTAATTAAATAAAATGAAAATAAATTATAATAGTAAAAGAAAATGAGAGCTGTAAAATAGAAATTAAAAAGGACAGAATTAAATTGTAGGAATTTAAATGATGAAGAAAATTAAATGATAGTAATTTAAATGACAGAACTTAAATAACGGGAATTCAAATAACAATTAAATAAAGAAACAAAATTTAAATAACAGAAATAAAATTACTGAAATTTAAATGACTGAAAATTAAATGACAAGGAAATTTAAATGACGATAAATAAATAACTAGAATTTCAATGGCAGAATTTAAATGACAGTAAAATAAATAGCTGGAAATGTAAATGACAATAAATAAATAACTGAAATATTAAATGACAATAACTAAAATAAATAGATTAAACAACACAGAAATACTGTAAACAGTAAATATAAATAGCAGACAAAAATATACAGAATTATAAAACAAAATTAAAATAATAAAACAAAATTATAAACTGAATTACGAAACAAATAAAAATAGAAAGCAAAATAATACAACAGAACAATGAATTAACCAAGGCTAGGGACTAGACAAAGTCAAGTCCCCGACAACGGCGCCATTTTGCAAACGGTTTATTTGATATTAAAAGCTAAGAAATATTCCTAGAAGATAACAAATCAATAGACCGTCGGGTTGCAAAAATCCCGGTCGCAGTAGTATAGTAATTAAGAAGCAACCAGGTGTCAATCCACGGGACTTGAAGAAAATAAGTCTAGCCTAAGACAATCGTTAATTCAAAAAGGGTTTTGTTTTTGTTTTGGGATTTAAATAAATAACAAGAACGAGATAATTAAAATAACAGATAGGAAAATAAATAACAGATAAAATAAAGTGATACATGATATGGACGAGCGGGACTCTGGGTTCAGGTTAAAACCGTTTGATCAATTATGTCTACTGGTTAATTAAAGATAGATTGGCAAAATTCCTAATATTTTCTTAAGAACTAAATCATAGATTCAGAAGAGCCCATTTACCAGAAATGTAGGGTCTAATCCAGACTCCAGCAGAAACACATATAAACGGATTAAGAACGAAGAATAATAATTTACGTCTGCAGGAATAATTAATTAATCCAATCAATATTCCACAGATATACAGATTAATTTAACCGATCCATTTATCACTTGGTCAGATCAAAATAGATTTAGTAAAGCAGTTCAATAAACTCATGACATTTATTAAAAAGCGCAAGAATAACATTAATCGTAACAATCCGTAATTAATTAAAACCAGAAAATATAAATTACATAATTAAAAAAACTGAAATAAACCATCCCCCAGAGTAAATCCTCTAAACCGACATAATAAATAAATTGACAGAATAAGAAATCATCTTATCTGACATCCTGATATCGCTTTGTTATTTGGACTGATAATATCGGTTTATAGGTTGGATAATGGGTGTGAATGGAATATGGATAAATAGATGATGAAGATGTGTGAGATGGAATGAAATGGTGTTGTAATCGGATGGAGTTGTTGTACGATGGTGGTGGTGATATGTGGGATCGATGGAGTGTTGATGTGAATGGAGGAGTTAGATAATAGTAGTACTGTATAACACTACATACTGGTGTGTGGGGGTGTGAGATGTGTGTGTGTGTTCTATTTATAGAACTGACAAACGGCAAGAGCTTATGGTTGTATTTGGTGGAGGTAATGATTTAATAATGAATGTGATTATGTGGGTTGGTTGGAAAGAAGGGAAATAATTAATGTTGATGAGTGCTTGAGGAATAATATGTTGGAATGGAATAAGTATGGGGCGGTGGTTTAACAGATTAAAAATAGTTAATCTTCTCTTTTCATCAAGCGGCGCTACAGATTTGTCGGCCTGTGTGACTTCCGCGTTTGTGTCCGCGTTGATGTCCGTGTGTGGATGTGACACAAAGAGGCTGTCCGCGTTGGTGTCCGCGTGCGGACAGGAGTGTCCTGGTGAGATCTATTCTTGTCCGCATTTCTGTCCGTGTGCGGACGTGAGTGTAGAGAGGGTAAAACTCGATCTAGAGCTGTCCGCTTCTGTGTCCGTGTGAGCCCGTTCGGACACATATCCGGACATGTGTAAATTTTTCTCTTTTTGTACCAAAAGCTCTAAACCCCTTCCTAATCATGTCCTAAGCCAGAATAACATGAAAACAAGAAGGTAAATGCATAAATCTAAGTAAAAGATGTGGAAAACAAGGGTTTAAAGCACACAAAAGATAGATCAATAATCAGTGCATCAGTGATACAAAATCAACCATATAGATTTCTAAACTATTCAGCTTCGTAGATTTCAAACTAGTTCCAAAATGGGCCTAAAATTTATCAACAACAACAAAGCCTTTTCACTATCATCATCTCCTTAATCAGGAAATATAGATTTTGTTATAGACATGCAATAATGCCACAGTATTGCATAGGAATCATACCAGAACATAAGTAGAGAAACAAAAACGCTATGCCGTTGTACTTTCCCCAGCTCATGAG
Organism: Limonium bicolor; assembly: GCA_023374045.1. NCBI lineage: Eukaryota > Viridiplantae > Streptophyta > Magnoliopsida > Caryophyllales > Plumbaginaceae > Limonium > Limonium bicolor. Next base: position 116,649,406 of record CM041780.1, read on the forward strand.
TCTGCTCTAACAACAAGCACAAGTATAGACCATCTCCATTTGGTCAAGCGGATGGATGGAGGCGTACAAAACAGTGACAGCGACAATTGATATGCCTATTGCTCTTATATGCTATTTAAAAGGAAAAAAAGTAGTGACATGTAAAGGGATATCACAAAATATGTAACCTAGTTCATAAGGTTTCACACGTAGAGCACACTCTACTCGTGCAACAACAAATTTATAAGAAAAATCAAGGTCTGATGGACGGATAATAACTCAAAATTCAGATAGGTAACCGGTAACCAATGGCTGGGAGAATCTCAGCTGGTAAGAGCAAATTAAATACAATAGCTCAAGTTATAGCAGGCACCAGCATTCAACGACAACATTTCAACCTCTTACCTTTAATTCGCCAGCGAGAAGAAGAAGCTGAAGTCACCGAGCTCAGCCGACGGTGAGGAGAAGAAGAAGGTGCAGTCGGTTGAGGAAGAAGGTGAGGAGAAGAAGGTGCAGTCGGCTGAGGAAGAAAGTGAGGAGAAGAAGAAAGTGAAGTCGCGTGCAGTCGGCTGGGTAGAACGATGAACTTGTTTCTTTTCTAGAATAGAATGATGAAGAAGGTTAGTAGTATTCGGTGTTTAATCTCAACCATTGATTAAATGATTGTAAATCTAATGAACATTATCAAAGCCTTTATGTAAAGGCACTATAAAGTCCTTTTTGAGATCCGTGACCCCCCCTTGGTTAATATCCGTTGCATTTGTTTGTTACAATAATTTTATATCTGTGAAGAATTTTATATAAGTGAAAGTTTGACACTAATAGATATTTTACTACTATTTTTAATTGAAACAAACGTGTATCTTAATTAAATATTAAGATTACATAGTAAGATAGCAACACATCCTGCTAGCTATTCATTATAATGGTTCGCTCACGCTCTTTCCTCTCTCTACGTGCTCCCGTGCCTCTCCACATCCTGTCTACCCTACCACCATGCTTCCACCGGTAAAACCACCATTTCCACAACCCCCCATCGTCCCTAGCGCCGAAACAACACCACGAAACCAGACAAACTCATAAATCCCTTCAATCTTTCCACCCTTCCACGTAGATCCCCGCCACCCTCCCTCTTAAAAGTGCCCCATATGGCAAGCCCAAAATCTGTCTCGGGAGCTACGGTCTTTATAGATAATATCAACCGAACTTTGAGAGTTGGTATAATATGGAAGATCTTCAACAAGTTTGACCAAATTGTAGGCGTCTGACTATCTAAAACCCTAAGGATTCGTACCAAGACTAGATAAGGTTTCATGGATTATGAAACAAAAAGAGAAGCAGATACAGCGATCCAAGAAACCAACGGAGCCTTGGTGGACGGAAACCGAATCCAAACTTAAACTACCACTTGCTGGACGGTCTTCTCTAGAGCACCAGCACCAAACTTCAAGTGAGCGCCAAGACCAGAGGTCAATCCGGAGGGAGTCACTAGACAAGCACAAGATAACCCTCAATACCCCTCTTCTTCATCTAGCCCCAGAGTCATCCCCCTCACATAATGTTAGACACATCAGCCTTGAATCTTCAATCACCATGAAAGAAAGACTCTCAAGAGGAGTGGTAGTGACCACTCCCTCACAAGTCAACCTATTGGAAGTGAAACGCCAACTACTCGCATGTGGAAAAGACACATAAGGAATAGTATTCCTGTCACAAACCAAAGTCATCCTGATATTCCATTCACAAGACAAAGTAGAGGAGTTCCTGCCTTCTCACTTGGGTAGAGAATAAAATTAGGAACTACAAATGTGGCAAGTTGCAGACCAACTAGTCAATAGGAAGACCGGCATAGCTATTTGAGGGATCCTGCTCCAGGCCTGGTCTGAAAACTCAGTGAACAACATCACCAGACACCTAGGCTAGATTACATCAATCAACACCGATTTGTAAAAATTACCGCACCACCTGGAAATTCATGCCTAGATAGAGACAACAAGGATGTCGATTATAAATGAGGAACTCTTGGTTGAATATAAAGGCATAATAAGCAAAATAGTGAAAATCGAATTCTGGTGGGAGGAGTTAACACAACATGAACAGGACGATGGGCTAGAAATTCTGACGCCGCCGCCTACGTCGGAGGATGATGATAGCAGGCATCTACATGACGTGGAAAAAATTGTACAACATGGCCCTGGATTAAGTGATGTGGCAGTTGGTTTAAACAACCCTCTAAAACCCTTTCGGTGTAGACACAAAGCAATCTAAAAATTTTCCCAAATTTTATCGTGTATGCAGACTACTATAAAGTCACAAAAGGTGTAATAATTGTAGCAAAAGGACAACCTTTCTATCTCCCCGAGGCGGTTCCAGCCCCAATACAGCCACCTGTCCCTCTGTAGTTACTGTAACTTTGGTGGAAGCAGGTCCACGTGCTCCAAAAGTTTCAACTTCCAAACAAAAAGACAAACCGTTATTCTCCACCTCTACTTTATGAGAAAACATCTCATCATTAGCCCTCTCTTCCCTACCCAATCAAGGCACTTCTCTTCCACTTTCCCTTTCAATTAATGAGACGAAATTTTTCCAGTCAGATCCCTCCCCCCTGATATTTCCAATGTAGACAAATTCACTGACCGGCCACTTACTACAAATCCCCCACTCACACTTCTCTCTCTCAGCGATCCAGAACCTGTCGTATCCTCTCTCTCCTCTCCTCTCCTCTCCTTGTCTCCTTTATAACTCCCCAACAAACTCTGACACTCTACTCACCCCAGTCCTGACACACTCTTTCGACTGCCTCGTGGTTGAATCATCTCTCCAGCCATCATTTCAGTCACCCGACGAACCACAATCACCACATACCCAATTCCTACTATCTCTTTCTAGTCTAGAAATCAGTCTCAAAGTCGTTCTCACCCCCAACCAAAGCCCACTGCCATGGTTATTCCAGAGACTCAAACCATCAGCCCAACCCTCTCTGCGGCCCGAAGATGTCTAAACTTTGGAAGATCCCTTAATTGCCATTACCCAAACCTAGAGACCTCACTACAAAATTTTACCTAGATCCTAAGAAGAAGCAAGAGAGTTGAAGAGAAACAAAGTTCGGCGCAATATGATAAGCCAAATCTGCTTTCACAACATTAGAGGTATACACCAAAAGAGAAATGAGCCATGTTAAGGCAGGAAAGTACGAGAAGTCATCACTTATATAGTACGTATCCTCGATACCCATCGGTCAAAACCACTAGATAAATCATATGGATTATGAGGACCGGGATACACCTCGACCTATATAGAAATTCCAACAGATGGATTCTCAGGCGGCCTGATTGTGATGTGGAACCCAAAATACATCAAAATTACAAGCTCCCTTCAAGGTACCATATGGATAGAAGTGGAGATGGAATGGCCCTCGATCCCTTTATAGGATACATCTTGTTTATTTATGCACCTACACAAATAAAGGTGAGGTAGGCCATGCTGGGTGCTAGCAGATGGGAGAAAAATACGGTTCTGGTGGGACATGGATAGGAAATCAACCCCTCATAATGTAATTCCCCGGGCACTATCTGATCAACAATCAGAAGTTCGCACCTGTAGACTAAATCGAAGTTTGGAATGGATATGGCTGGTTTTGGCACCTAATTTGGAGGCGCCCGCTTTTTATTTATGAAAGAACTTAAGTGGAGCAGCTACTTGCACTACTTAACTCCTCCTCGCCAGCAGCTCCGAAGGGTTCTGATTGTTTGATATGGCTGGGCTCAGGAGATGGATCATACACTTCCAAATCCTTCTATGAGATTACGATAAATACCCTACACAACTCTCTTGTATCCTGGTGTCGTGTTTTTGGGCATAACTATGCACTACCAAGGATAGAGTTATTATTTGGCTTTTTCTTACAAGGCATCTACAAACGAAGGACTTATTGTTTACGAAGAATCTGATCCCGCTAGCACAACTTTGATGTGACTTCTGCAAATCCTCTGTTGAAATTTATGCTCATTTGTTCCTGCACTGCCTATAGAAATGAGAAGGTTGTGTTCTGTTGCTGGATCTCTTTCTTGCTTTCGCCGCTAACAATGATCTTCCAGCATTCACCGCTGGATCTCTTTCTTGCCTGGCAAGGTGTTCGTTGCAGTAAAACTACAATAAAGATCTGGTTATCCACCTTTTCTTTGCATCTTGTTGATATGGACACTACAAAACATAACTGTTTTTGATGAGTCTGACCCCTCATGGCATGAAGCGCTAGACTTAGCTAAGCGTGGAATTCTTGAATGGAACCGGCATTGCATCCATCTTCCTGCTCATGTCTTCTAATCATCTAGAAATCTATTTCAATTGTTTTATTGTTTAATTCTGTAACACTTGGCATTGGTTAGGCGAGAAACACATTTATGCCTCAGTATTGCCTGTTTTTATAATTGGAATTTCAGTCAAACTATAAAAAAACATAGTAAGATAGCAACCAAGCATTCTAAAAATTTTAATCAGAAAGTAAATATCAACATAGTAGATCAAAGACAACTAGTAACAATTTGCAATGGGTTCCTCATGGAAGTTGCATGAGAAGACATGACTTTATGTTAGAGTATGTAGTATATTGGGTCTGTATATTGGGTTTCTGTATTATATTGTGGTGTGTTATATACTAGTGTATAGGGGTATAACCGTACATCTGGTATAGTTTCTTATATATCAGTAGGGCGCTCTTACTGTACAGATACACTTTGCATATTACAATACGCTTTCTTTTCTCTCTATGTAGAAACTCTTCTTCTTCAATAGAATGTCAGTGAGTATTTTCTTTCTTTCTCTGCTTGTCGATCGTGTGCCACATTGACATGGTATTAGAGCTTTGCTAGGGCTCCAATCGTTTTTCCGCCATGACAGAGCAAGAAGATGAAAACATTGAGAGTGAACTGGGAAAAGACGAGATCAGGGATGAAGATACGCGATCAGAAACGCAAGAACATGGGTCGAGAGTCGACCAAGATTTCAACGACCCTCTGTATCTTCACCCTTCAGATAGCATAAACCACAACTTTGGAATCAAGTTCAAAGGAGGACCTGGTTTCGATCAGTGGAAAAGAGCAGCGACAATCACTCTCAAAGCAAAAAACAAGTTCGGACTTGTTAATGGGCAAATCACCGAACCGGAGAGGACATCGGAGAGATACCCAATGTGGGAAAGAAGCAATAACATGGTGATGAGTTGGATCCTCAACTCACTGAAGAAGGAAATCAGAACAAAGAACGAGTCGCTGCTTCCACCGTTGAAAGTAACTCAAAGATGAAGAGAACTACCCAGTCAGAGTCATCCCCCGTTATAGGATTCACCATAGAACAACTGGAAAGTTTGACGAAATACCTGCAGCAGAAATCGATCAACGCCAGAGAGGAAACCCATAGTAGCAATAACAATTTCGGAAGTTTCTCTGGTAATATCATTCAACCTTGTTCTTTTCATTTACACAAAGCAAATAATTACTTGACACATGATCTGAATAAACTATGGATTATAGACTCAGGAGCATCTGAACACGTAACAGGAAATCAAAATGTGTTTGATAACCTGCTTCATGTTTCTGAACAAAGAGATCTGACTCTTCCTGATGGTCAGACATGTCCAGTTCATAGTCATGGAAGTGTCTCGATATGTGAAAACTTTACACTTTTAGATGTTTTGTATGTTCCTAAGTTTACATTCAACTAATTTCTGTTAGTAAACTTGCTGGACAACTTAACATGCCTATTATATTTTCCGATCAGGACTGTTTATTGCAGGATTCTGAAACAGAATTCAAAGCCAGAATTGGATGTCAACGTTATGGTCTTTATTTGCTTGATGTAATTGCTCTAAATGGTTTCCTTGAGAAAACTAGACATAGAACCCACTCTGTTTTAGGTTTTACCAAAAATGTGGATAGCACTGATGTTACCAAGGATCTTTTTCTATGGCACAGTAAATTAGGCCACACCCCCACCGGAAAACTTCTAAAAATGAAGATAGGAAAAACCTTTCCCCCTTTAGACATTTTACCTTGTATAGTTTGTTTTAAAGCCAAGGCCAAACGGCTAAGGTTTACAAAATCTGAAATAAAAAGTATAGTTCCTTTCCACATGATTCACATCGATACTTGTGGTCCCATGAGAACAAAAACTTCAGAGGGGTATAGGTATTTTCTCACCTTAGTTGACGATTATACAAGGGGAACATGGGTCAAACTGTTAAGACACAAATCTGAAGCCATGCAAGCCATCAAAGATTTTGTCCAAATGTTGAAACTCAATTTGATAGAAGAATAAAAGTGATTAGATTCGATAACGCTAAGGAACTTGGTAGTTCACAAGAAGGAATCACTTATTTTAAAAATAAAGGGATCATACACCAAAAGACTTGCCCACACACACCCCAACAAAATGGGGTGGTAGAAAGGAAGCAAGGGCATTTAATGGACATCACTAGAGCTTTTTGTTCCAATCTGGTTTAGGAGTTGAGTTTTGGGGATTTGCATTGAATCATGCTGCATTTATCATCAATAGGTTGCCCTCTAAGGCCATAAGTAATCTTACTCCTTTTGAGAAACTGAATGGCGTTGTTCCTGATTATGATTGCATTAAAATTTTGGTTGTTTATGTTTTGCTACCAATGTTAAACCACATAGGAGCAAATAGAACCAAGATCTTCAGCATGTGTTTACTTGGGAAATAGCAAAAACACTAAGGGTTATCTCATTATGAATATAGAAACAGGAGAAACTCATGTTAATAGAGATGTCATGTTTTTTGAGAATATCTACCCCATACAAGATAATGAATGACGTGAGGTCTGGCATGATATATCTGTCAAAAATTCACCAGAAACTATAACAGATCTATTCCCTTCCTCTTCTGACAATACCATGGATTCTCCTTCTGTTCTAGAGACCCAAGATGTTCTTTACACAGAAACAGAAACAACACCTCAACCTATATCAAATGAGATTACAGATGACCTTCAATACACAACTCCTCAAAAATCCTCTTCTCAATCTCCCAAACCTCCTGACACATTCACCTCGAAGTCTTTCAGTCATACTCCCACAGAACCAGAACAGACTTCTCAAAGTGATCCCACTAACCAGACAGAAAGTATAACAGAGAGTGGAAATTTGTTTTCACCAAATGCTCTTGAAGAAAACATGGAACTTAGAAGATCCACTCGACCCCATAGAGCTCCCATCAAATTACAAGATTACGTTTGCACCTCTAGCCAAAGTAGTGATATCTATTCAGATATCATTACTCAGAGATTACATGACAAATCCTTTTCTCTTTCCTCTTATAACCTTCTCCCTCTAGACAGCCTTACCAACATCATACCAAATAGAACCATCTCCTCTTTTGCCCTAACCAATCCTTCTAGAGCAGCTTTAGATCAGCTCTTGTCTTTGAAAGAACCCACTACCTATGATGAAGCTAGTAAAGATCCTAGATGGGTCGAAGCCATGAAAAAAGAATTTCAAGCTTTGAAAGAAAATAACACATGGTCTATAGTGAGTTTACCACAAGGGAAGAAACCCATATCTTGCAAATGGGTTTTCAAAACTAAATTCAAAACTGATGGAAACTTAGAACGCTTTAAAGCTCGACTTGTAGTTAGAGGGTTCACACAAAGGTATGGGTTTGATTATGAAGAAACTTTTTCACCGGTAGTTAAACTAACTACCATTAGAGCATTAATCATTGTTGCCACAAAAAGGGGATGGGAAATGGATCAATTGGATGTAAACAATGCCTTCCTTCATGGAGATTTGAAGGAAGATGTTTACATGAAAATACCGCAAGGGCTCACTGTTTCAGGTCCCATAAAGTTGTAAGTTACATAAGTCTTTATATGGGCTGAAACAAGCTTCTAGACAATGGTATGATAAACTTGGATGTTTTCTAAAAAATCTAGGTTACAAACAGTCCAAAAATGACTACTCTCTCTTCTCAAAAAAACTAAACAATCAATGCACTTTCCTTGGTGTGTATGTTGATGACATACTCATAACCGGAAATGATCCTAGTGAAATAAGGAAACTAAAGTAAAACCTTCATGAAAAATTCAGAATCAAGGATCTGGGCAGACTATCTTTTTTTTCTTGGTATGGAATTCATTGAAACAGAAAAACAATTCATAATGACATAAAGAAAATATGTTGCACAATCGCTTCTTGATTATGATATGCAGGACTGCAGAAGTGCTGTTTCTCCTCTGTTGCTGAACCAGAAATTTGACAAAGATGTGGGCATTCCTCTTGAAGATCCTACAGTGTACAGGCGGTTAATAGGGAAGTTGATATATCTAACCAATACTCGTCCTGACTTAGCTTACAGTGTCCAGTTTTTTAGTCAATTTTGTCAAAAACCTACTGATGAACATTTAAGTGCAGCTTATCATGTTCTGTCTTACATCAAAGGAACTTTAGGTTTTGGCATCAGTTTTAACAAACAAAACAATTATGATTTATTGGCTTACTGCAATTCTGATTGGGCATCATGCCCCATAACTAGAAGATCTGTTTCAGGTTTTTACATTCTCTTAGGAGGATCCCCGTTGAGTTGGAAATCAAAAAAGCAAGTCTCTGTTGCTCTTTCCTCTGCAGAAGCTGAGTACAGAGCTATGAGACAAGTTGCAAGCGAGCTGAGCTGGTTAACACGTCTGCTGCATGAGCCGGAAGTGAAGGGCATACAACCTATTCCTCTTAAGTGCGAAAACTTGGCAGCAATACATATTGCAAAGAATCCAGTTTCGTATGAGCGAACGAAACACATAGAGCTGGACTGCCATTATGTACGAGAGCAGATACAGGCTGGGTTGATCCAAGTTCAACATGTTCCAAGTTCGCGTCAGGTGGCAGATGTATTGACCAAGCCTCTGACTAGCAAAGTCTACAGAGTTACTCTTCCTAAACTGGGTTTATCTGATTCAAGTCACAAGGCTTAGTTTTCAGACAAACTAAGACTTGAGGGGGGGGGGGGGGTGTTAGAGTATGTAGTATATTGGGTCTGTATATTGGGTTTCTGTATTATAGTGTGGCGTGTTATATACTAGTGTATAAGGGTATAACCGTACATCTGGTATAGTCTCTTATATATCAGTAGGCGCTGTTACTGTACAGATACACTTTGCATATTACAGTACGCTTTCTTTTCTAAAACCCACTCCTCGATTTTCCCCTCACCATACAACCGCCATGTACGCCGTCTCCCCTCCACCGCTATCACCATTAATCCCGCCATTAGCACCACAAACAACCGAAGTAGACACTCAAACAAAGTCCAATCGCCATAGCCAAACACCCATACGGGCAAAGATTCAACTAACTAAATAGCACAGGAACAATACCTATTATCCCCGTCCTGGTGTCATCAACAAACATGGAGAGTCGACGTTCTATCCCAGGAGAGCAACGATCTCATCGACAACATCGACCCGAACAGTAGGCTCGGAACCATCTGGAGGATTTTTGATAGACTGGGGGTGATAGTGGGGCTTCGTTTGCCCAAAACGCCAAGGATACGCACCAATACCAGATACGGATTCGTAGAGTTCAAATCCAGAGAAGTTGCAGATCAGGCAATCCTTGAAACAAACGGCATGCTTGTAGACCGGAACAGAATCAGGACAGAAAAGGCTGTACACAGGAAATCTAATCCAGTAACACATTCACAAAACTACAAATGGAGGCCAAGAACGCAACCGCCCCAACCAGATCCTCCTCAACCTAGACCACATTACAGAGGACCACCTCCGCCACAAGTTCACAGCCAACGGCCACTCAACAGTCCTCTCACTGCTAGCCACATACCCCAGGGAGGAGGAGCTACTCCTCGAGGTATACTCAGTCTAGACCCCACACTGACAATGAAAGAGAAACTAAGCAGAGGTATAGTTGTATCCCTTCCCTGTCAAACAAGCATAAAGAATATAGAAGACACGATGCTAGGCTGGAGACTAAACACCGAAACAATAATCTGTCTCTCCCGACGCAAGTACGTTATGATCTTCCAAACACATGAGGCAGCAGAAGGCTTTAGACTATCTCAGCTCGGAGCGGATATAGGATGGGTAAAACATGCATGGAATCAAAAAGATCAACTAAACAGTAGTATTACCAGTATAGCAATCAGAGGGATTCCTTTAAAAGCTTGGTCAGAGAATTCCATTTGTGTGATCACTAAACACATAGGGGAAATTCTGACTATATCCAGCAATATGCATCAACTCCCCAACTACATGGAAGCACATGCAACGATAGAAACGAAAAAAATGGCCATTATCAACGAGGAAATAACGGTAAAAATTGAGGGACACACATGCAGTGTCGGTATTATTGAATACTGGTCAGAAGAACTATCCCAGCATCGATCGGAAAATGTTCATGATTCAGTGGCACCCCAGACGGAAAGCATGCTACAACCGCACACCAAAGGAAATAATCAAACGACGCCGCATGAAGAAACACTTGACAACAACCAAACGGTGAGTTTCATACCAATCGGTACGTCCAATACCCATACCATGCCCATCCATACAAGAGGCACTCACAGACACAACAGCCTAAAATGCATTATCATTGATAACTACAACAGCATGGGGGCAGCAGTAATGACAGGAAAAAGATTTATCATACTAGAATACATCCCATCACCCATCCTTGACAGGACTGACAGAAAAGTGTACCACAGCTGTCGGAAGTACCCTCTTGTTATTAGAATGGAGCGAATAATAAAATGCAACATCAAAGCACTACCCAATATATCTACAGATATTACCCCGTCAAGTGGAGCTACACATTCACAGACAACTACTCACACCCCACTCAGAAACGCTGTAGAGTCCAGTCATTATTCCCTGAACACACAAACATTCTCACAATTTGATTCCTCTGACTACGGCCCACCACACACCATTTTCCTTCTTCACAATCTCCCACTCATATCTCCTCCACTCCCTCCACGTGCCTCCCAACATTCTCGCAACCACAAACATCCTCCTCCCAACTATATGTGGTTCCCCCAACCCAACTGACACCAGTAAACAATATAGAAGTGTGCTATCCCCCATGCAAGACACAATACTCTCAACGCCCTCGAACCCAGGAACGGGCAACTCCAGCCCAATTACGTCCTCAGCACAGAAAATCCTAGATTTTGGCAGGAGACTAAACTGCCATTACCCAGAACCGGAAAAATCTCTACATACATTCTCATAAATCCTGCTATGGGGTAAAAGAGTGGAGGATAAACAAACTCCAATAAAGAATGTCCAACATAATTTGTTTTCAAAATGTGCGGGGGATAGGCAGAAAGGAGAAGCTAGCCATGCTTCGAAAGGAAGTGAAGGAAGCAGGAGCAGCAAACATGGTCGGCATTCGAGAAACTCATCGATCACAGATCCTAGATAACAGCCACGGATTATGGGGGCACAAACTCAACTCCAATTCGATAGAAATTCCAGCGGAAGGCCACTCAGGGGGACTAATACTAACGTGGAATCCAAGCTTCTTCAAAGTTCAAAGTTCAGAACAGGGAACACGGTGGATAGCTATCGAACTAGAATGGCCAACAATTCCCTCTCTGGAATCATCATTTTCACTTACGCACCGACGAGACCAGAAGACAGACGCAACATGTACTCAGAGATTGCAGGGAAAAATTTCTCAAAACCGATCTTGATAGCAGGAGATTTAAATGATGTTCTTAGGGGGAGTGACAGAAAAAAGGGGAAAAGACACAGTTACCACAAGAAGTATGGAAAGACTTTCGTACATGGATTGAGCAACTTAATCTGATTGAAGTAGACCTCCAAGGGGTCAAATACACTTGGAGAAACAAAAAGTCGATGAGCAGAATAGATAGAGTTTTGCGCAAGCAGAGTGGCACGCTGCATTCCCGGGACTCAGCCTAACCGCGAATCCATGGCGGTTATCTGATCATAGATTCATGAAACTCAGCTTGATGGATGTTAATGGGGACCCAAGCCATTTAGAACACTAAATGGGTGGCTAGAACACAAAGAATTTAAGCCTTTCTTCAAGCAAGAATGGTTAAAGCTTCATAAACTACCACTGACAGTTAAGCTTAAAGAAGTGAGGAAACCACTAAGGCAATGGAATACAGACGTGTACGGGCATCTTGATAAGCAGTTCAATTCGATTTTAGAGGATATTGAGCGCATCGACAAGGCAGTGGAGACAGGCGCCTTGGATGAATGTCCAGAAGCACTTCGAGCAGATAAAACAAATCAAATATGGAAAATATTAAGGGAAAAAGAACGATACTGGAGACAACTCTCGAGGGAAAAAATCATTAAAGATGGAGACCAAAATATGCATATTTCCATAGGAAGGCATCGATCAAGAGGAGAAGAAACTATTATATCTCCTCCCTTCTCATCAATGGACGGCTGAATTCTGACCCTGTTGCAATCCAAAGAGCAATTCGAAGAAGATTCTATCTACAGCTATTCTCGGAAGACAACAGTGCTCGCTCATCACCTCCTCTCACTGGGAGGCCACGTCTTACTGAATCCAAAGCACAGGAGCTAACCGTGAGACCTTCATTGTTAGAGATCAAGAATGCTGTGTGGTCAGTTGATGGTAACAAGGCACCGGGATACGACGGGATGAATTTTAACATTATTAGAGGAGTATGGGATATCATTGGACAGGATTTTGCTGAAACAGTCCTCAGTTTCTTCGATTCTGGTCGCCTCCCAAAAGGAAGCAACATGACATGGATCACTCTCATTCCAAAAAACCCGGGAACAACGAAAGAAAGTAAGAATTCAGGCCAATCAGCATGATCGGAGCTGTCTACAAAATCATCGCCAAACTATTATCTTCACGACTAAGTGAAGTAATAGGAAAGCTAGTACAGGGTACACAAACAGGCTTTATCAAGGTACGACACATCGCGGAAGGACCACTTATCAAATGAGACTATTACTTGGTTGAAGCGCAAGCACAAAGCAGGTGTACTCTTAAAAATTGATTTCTTCAAAGCTTTCGATTGCATCTCTTGGGCTTTTATCGATATTATGTTGGGATTTTTCGGATTTAATGGAACATGGAGGTCATGGATAGAGGAATGTATCTCAACGTCAGTCATCTCTATCCTAATTAACGGGTGTCCCCTCCACGCCGATCAAACCAAACCGCGGAGTTCGACAAGGAGACCCATTATCGCCACTATTGTTTGTTCTCTGCGCAGAGGGATTGGGCTGGTTATTAGATGAGGCGACTCGCACAGGACTGAGGAAAGGAATTTCAGTGGGAATAAATGAAACAACAATATCCCACCTGCAATATGCGGATGACACATTATTTTCTGCCAACCAGACAGAGATGAACTACATACGGTTAAATTATGCATCATGGTGTTCTCTGAGATGTCGGGCCTTCACGTGAACTGGTCAAAGTCAGTGGCCATACCGATCAATGCAAACAGTAATCAAGTTAGTATAGTAAGGGCAGTTATGGGATGCAAGATCGAAACATTGCCCACAAAATACTTGGGTTTCAACATTGGTAGCAGCCCAAAGAGAAAATCCACATGGAAGCCGGTAATAGACAAAATATCCAGCAAGCTGTCTGGATGGAAAGCAAACTCCCTGTCAAAAGCTGGCCGACTTATACTGATAAAATCAGTGCTGGATAGTCTACCAATATATTATCTCAGCCTCTTTCGGATGCCAAAAAGTATCATACAACAGATCAATAAGATGCAGCGTAATTTTTTGTGGAGCAATAACAGCAGACCTGGAGTTCCTCTTATCGCTTGGAGCAGTTTATCTAAACCAAAAGCGCAAGGAGGTCTAGGAATTACTGACGTGGAAGTGAAAAACGCTGCTCTACTTTTCAAATGGTGGTGGAAGTTCCAACGAGATGATGGGAAGCTATGGAAGAATCTGATATGCTCAACATATAATATTGATGTTCATCTACCAATTACAGATAATAAATGGAGACAAGTTAAAACAGATGGAAAACAATCCTATCTATTGCCACTTGGAGACCGTCGACTGCACAGTTACTAGACTCAAACATTCACTGGGTTATATCAAATGGAAACAAAGTGCGATTCTGGCTAGATATCTGGCTGGGCTCACAGACTCTTCAAACTCAATTCCCACGTCTATATCTGATAAATGACCAGAAATGTGCCACTATCGCAGATATGGGTCAGTGGTCAGGAGCTACATGGGAGTGGGCACTAATATGGAGAAGACCGTTATTCATCTATGAGAGAGTGCAAGCAGATCAGCTGTTCACGCTGATAAACTCTTCTACTCCTTCATGCACAGATGCAGAAGACGAGCTTAAATGGAACTTAACCAGCGACGGAAACTATACTACTAAATCCTTTTATGAAGCCATCATCTCCCAGCAGAATCACAGCCCGCCTACTTGGTGCAGATCCTATTGGCGCCGCCTAGCACCTCCAAGGATTGAATTACTGGTATTGTTAATCCTAAAGAAACGTATACAAACAAAGGATATGTTGTTCGCAAGAAATATAATTCCAATCGGACAGATGAGATGTGCTCTCTGCAATGCATCAATTGAAACACCGGAGCATATCTTCATTCACTGCAGTTCCTCCAGACAGCTATGGGCTAGAATTTTAGACTGGTGGGGAGTTTTATTCGTTTTTCCACAATCTCCAAATGAATTGTTTCTAGCATGGCAAGGCATGGCTTATGGGAAACACAGCAGCCTCTGGTCATCTTCCATGCTCTACACTCTTTGGGCAATATGGAACCAGAGAAACAAGAAGATTTTTGAAGACTCCACCCTGTTTGGGAGGAAGTGGCAGAATCAGTTAAGAGATTAAGTATAGAATGGTGCAGAGAGAAACTTCATCTCCCCTACCACGTCATCTTATCTGCACGAAATTTGTTAACCATACTCTCTGATTAGGATTTACTTTCTTTGACTGTTTATTATGTATTTTGAAACTGATCACATGGTGAGAATGGCTTTCAGCCACAGTACCACCACTATAACTGGATTACCAGTCATCTCTCAAAAAAAAAGTACGCTTTCTTTTCTCTCTATGTAGAAACTCTTCTTCTTCAATAGAATGTCAGTGAGAGTATTTTCTTTCTTTCTCTGCTTGTCGATCGTGTGCCACATTGACAAAGCAACTATTCATATATTTCATGGGTTGGAAATATATAGAAATCTTCCTACATTCTTTCAATCTCCATCCAATCCAACCCATATGACCATTTGCAGTCTCAAGCATAAACCAACATAGACCATAATTAGATGATTTGATGCATAGCACGCAAGGACATTCCCGTTAGAATTAATTCATTGACAACCCAGAAATCACCATTTCCCACCATAGTCACCATGACCACCATGAGCATACCCCTTGCTCGTAAAAAACTACTTCTCTGGCCATATCCTCAAAACGTGTGTACCACAAAAAGCCAGGTGACTTGTTAGGAAGTTGTTGCTGACCAAACCCGACTGCATAAGGAGCACCTCATCCCCGGTAGTCGTATAACTATAACCGTTGATTCATTCCACCCGAAAACCCATGGACACCCCGAGCGTTGTTGCAACAGGAGAATCTTTATGTGGTTCAGGGACCTCTCGAGTACAGAGTACCAAGCCCGACCGTCAGTCAGGCAAATCAGGAACCATCGATAGCCTTTTTCGCTGATAAAATCTTAACCCGAACTTCCTGCTAAAGTTTTGAAGGCCAAATAATCTTTTAGATTCCTCATTGATCTGAGACTGAAAAACCATTTAAGATCTCGTCCTGAGAAAACTTGATCCCCGTGTAGATGAATTTCAGTGCTTGCATGGAGGAACAGGTGGGAGAGGGATTGAAGCCAAAAGAACAAATTTCTGGCCTCACACAACGTAGAATTGGTTAGATTTGAATTAAATTGGGAGAATAGCAGCGGAATGAGAACGTGATGGGGAGAAGGAAGAAAAGGGGAAGTCACCCAGATTTCCAATTCTATATTTTTATCGATTCAAATTACAAAGTTCTGTATACGGAAGGGTATATATATACAAGGTATATGTAAATAAAATGAATAGAACGACGTAGCTTAAGGGTAACCGAATAGACCAATAGAAAATAAAATTGACATATATATACTGTAACACCCCCCCGCAAGACAAGGATGGTGATAACCAGACTTGGCTTGAAAAAAAATGTAGAACAATTAGTGATCTGAAATCCCCATTGTCTGATATTGAGTCTTGTACTGCTTTCCTGGTAATCCTTTTGTCATCATATCTGCTAGTTGAAAGGAACTAGGAATGTGGGAAACCGTGATAAGACCCTTCTGCAACTGATCTCTCACATAATGGCAGTCAATCTCAATATGTTTAGTTCTTTCATGAAGAACCGGATTCCGGGCAATGAAAACTGCAGCACGGTTATCACATTTGACTGGAATGGAATATTGTCCGTGATACCCAGTTCGTGGAGCAGCCGGCTTAACCAAGCCAGTTCAGCAGTTACTTTACGCAATGCTCTATACTCCGCTTCTGCGGAGGATAATGAAACACATGCTTGCTTCTTTGACTTCCATGAAATTGGCGAACCACCAAGTTGAATATAGTAGCCACTAACAGATCGTCTGGATATGGGACATGATGCCCAATCTGAATCACAATAGGCAAACAATTGTTGTGAGGCGGTATTGTTGAGCAAAATTCCGGTGTCAATGGTGCCTTTGACAAAGCGTAAAACATGTAAGGCGGCATTATAATGACTGACGCACGGAGCATTGAGAAATTGGCTGAGAAGTTGTACACTAAAGCATAAATCTGGTCGAGTATGAGTTAGGTAGTTTAGTTTGCCAATCAATCTCCGATACTGTTCAACGTCTTGAAAGGGAGGGCTATCTTGTGGCAACAGCTTCAGACCCGATTCCAGAGGAGAAAACAACAGCCTTACTGCTGTCAATACGAAATTCATGAATGAGTTGCCTCGAATACTGTCGCTGGGTAATGATCATGCCGCTTGTAGTTTTACAAATTCCATGCCTAAGAAGTAGCCCAAACCACCAAGATCTTTAATTTTGAAAACTGCATCTAGACTCGTCTTGAGATGTTGTATTTCATCAAAATTATCACCACAGATCAACAAATCATCGACATAAACTCCAACATGAACTACTGAAGTGTCAGTGTGCTTGGAGAAAAGAGAGTAATCATTATAAGAGCTAACAAAGCCTTTCTTGCGTAGGAAATCAGCTAATTTGGCGTACCATTGTCTGGAAGCCTGTTTAAGGCCATAAAGAGAACGTTTGAGATGGCATACCTTGTTTCCTCCCTCTATGTTTAATCCCTCAGGTAGTTTCATGTATATATCCTCGTGCAAATCTCCATGGAGAAATGCATTGTTGATATCTAACTGGTGAATCTCCCATCCCTTCTTGACTGCAACTGCGATTAATGTGCGAATGGTGGTCATTTTCACAACAGGGGAAAAGGTTTCAGAATAGTCAACACCATATTTTTGTGTGAATCCCCTACAACTAGCCTGGCTTTGTATCGCTCTAGAGAACCATCTGCCTTAAGCTTAACCTTGTAAACCCACTTGCAACTGATAGCCTTCTTTCCCTTCGGTAAAGGCACAATGTCCCAAGTGTGATTTCGCTCCAAAGCATCAATTTCAGCTGCATTGCAAGTTGCCATTCAGGGTACAAGCTAGCCTCTCTGAAAGACCTAGGTTCTGGTAAAATAACGTGTTGTTCTTGGCCAGTGGTAACAGTAAAGCAAAGTGAGGAGGAAGAGTGTTAGTAGAAGTAGCAGGGATATCTGTCAAAGAGCAAAGAGCAAGGGTATCATGGGAATTATGCTCATTTTTCTTCAATCTAGCTGTCAGAGGTCTGTAAAAAATTCTTCATCAACTGATTGAGTGTAAGAGTGTCCCACAAAGTAGTCGCGCAAGTGGGATGGTCTTGCGTGGTTTCGTGAAGATCTTCTAAGCGAAACCTCTGGAACTATCACTTCTGTTGGACTTATGTTTTCTGAATCAGCAACTTCTTCAATGTGAGGGGCAGCAGGTTCTTCTGTTTCACCTTGTGGACTCGCAGATGTTGGTGGATTAACTTGATTCTCTACACCCGTTTGAAGGGGTTCAAAGGCGCCAACACTGTTATCATTAGTGGAAGACACTATTTTTTTGAGAGTTATCATCAGTGTCATGTATGACATCCTGGTAGTGGGAAACAGGGTGCTATCCAGATTAGTTGTTTGTTTCTCCATAAGGGGAAAATAGATTCATAAAATTTAACATCACGGCTATGTATGATAGCCATGTCCGTAAGCCTCAACAGCTTGTGACCCTTGCTAATCATGCTTGGCCCAAGGTAAACACATTGGGCAGCTCTCTCTTCAAACTTATGTTTGTTAGGTTTGACAACAGCTGCATATGCGAGACATCCAAATGTCTTCAAAGATTCAAAAGTGGGTTTCTGATTATATAAAATTTCATACGGTGTCCTTCCTGATAGAATGGAGGATGGAAGTCTATTGATGATATAAGTGGAGAAAAGAATTGTCTCTCCCCAATACTCTATGGGAATTCCACTCTGAAAATATAAGGCACGGGCCGTTTCAAGGATGTATCGGTGTTTCCTTTCAACGATTCCATTTTGTTGAGGGGTGTGTGGACAAGATCGCTGATGAATGATACCTTGAGATTGCATATATTGAACTCCTTCCTTTGAGGCTCCAAGTTCATAAGCATTGTCAGATCGTAGGATCTTAATTTCTTTGAGAATTGTCGTTCTATCATAGCAATGAAATCTTTGATGTGTTGGAAAGAATCAGATTTTCTCCTCAACAATTTGACCCATAAACATCTACTCTTGTCATCGACCAAACTCAAAAAATAATCAAATCCATCATGTGTGGTGGTCGAGCATGGACCCCAACATCTACATGGATAATATCAAACATTCACTACTAATACTTTGTGAATTTGGGAAAGGAAGTCTGTGCCCTTTTGCTCTATTACAAGCATTACAAACGAAATCAAGAGGAATCTCATGTTTATCTATTATTCCCAAAAGTACGAGTTTTTGGGGGGAACATGCCCCAGTCGACAATGCCAGTACAAAATCTTATCAGCTGTTGAAACATTACAAATCAAACTAAGCTGCTGTTGTTCTTCTAATTTCAGCTTCTGTTTTTGTTTGTTTCAAAAAACCGGGTAAGGGCATCTGTATCCAGCCAATACAGACCTTGATTCACCTTGCCAATGACACCCTCAGTCCTCGATTTCAGGTCCTGTAAAATGCAGCAGTCATTATCAAACATGATTTTGCAACCAGTTTGCTCAGCAAATCTGTGTGAACAGATAATAAATTATATCTGAAACTCGGAACCAGAAGGACATTACGAAGGGAGAATCTGCCCCCTAAGTGAACTTTGCCCATAGTTTTAATATGTCTACATCTTCCATCAGGCATAGTAACAGAGTGGCTGTTCGGCAGATTAGTAATATCAAAAAAATGTCTCTTCTCCCACTTAAATGATCTGAAGCTCCCGTATCAATGATCCACCCATCAAGAACTTTATCTGTTTTTTATCTTTGCTGGAATTAGTACTAAGACAGTATGTAACTTGTTTTATATCATAGGTTTACCTGCAAAATTGCATTCGCTGCCTCTGTCATTGCTGCTCATTTTTGTAGACAGTCAATGAGTAAATTTATCTGCTCTTGATTTATACCAGAACTCCCACCATGTTGTTTCATTTGACCAATATTCTGGTCGTATCCTTCACAGCAGCCACCAACAATTTTCTTGTTCTTGCCAAATTTCCAGCCAGCAGGGAAGCCGTGTTTAGTGTAACATGTGTCCTCAGTATGCCATGCTTCTCACAATATTTACAGAATGCCTTTCCAGGAAATCCATGTTTTGAGAGAAGCAATTTTCTTCCAGATGACTGGCTTTCCACAATGAGACAAATGTCTCTACCTTTCTTTCCCTTTTTATCATTGTTTTGCCACTTAATGAACTGCTGCGGTCTATGGGTTCCATCGGCAACATTACAAAACTTTCAGAGCTGAGATCACCTTTCTTCCGTTTCCCAGTTTCTCTCTGTCTTTCCTCAGCCAGGATTAGAGAATAAGCAGATTCTAGACTAGGTAAAGGTTGCATCATGAGGATATTACCCCGAACATTCAGAAAATGACTGCCTAACCCCATAAGGAAGTCTAAAACCTTGTCTTCTTCCAACATCTTATCAATTTTCTCAGTACGACCACTTTACAGCATTTGCAGGTACTAATATTAACAACTGAAGTTAATTCATCCCAATCCGTTTAAATTTGTTGAAATAGACCTCACAGAATCGGGTACCTTGCTCAAGATTCGAGAGATCCCTTTTGAGGTTGAACCGGTGAGTACCGTCGATGTGGTCGTAACGAGCGAGAAGCCCTTTCCAAATTTCTCGAGCCGTCGAATGGAAAACGAAGGTCTCACTAATGTCTTTATCCAAGGCGTTCAGAATCCAGGCCATGACCAAGCCATTACACCTGTCCCAGGCGGCGGCTCTTGCAGAATTATCAGTCGGCTTCTCAATTGAGCCATCGACCATTCCAATTTTGTTTTTCGAAGACAGAGAAATTAGTACCGTGCGTTTCCAAGTTTGGAAACCACTCCCAC
Organism: Limonium bicolor; assembly: GCA_023374045.1. Taxonomy (NCBI): domain Eukaryota; kingdom Viridiplantae; phylum Streptophyta; class Magnoliopsida; order Caryophyllales; family Plumbaginaceae; genus Limonium; species Limonium bicolor. The sequence continues at coordinate 116,670,077 of CM041780.1, forward strand.
TGAATTTGGATGCGATAATCATCCCAGGGTGCTCTGCACTATGCGTATACAAAGGATCTGAAGGTTCGATTACCGAATCCTTGCTTCTTGCATCGTTGAGCGTCTCCAGGATTTTCTGGAACTTGTCGCAGAATCTTCTGCCATCCTTGATTCACAAAGAGGCTGGGAGCAAGAAAAAAAAAACTCACACGAACGAGAACAGGATCTTCGCTCTTGATACCATGTTGAATTGGTTCAGATTTAGAATTCAAATTGGGAGAATAGCAGCGGAACGAGAACGCGAGAAGGAAGAAAGGGGAAGTCACCAGACTTTCCATTCTATTATTTTTTATCGATTCAAATTACAAAGTTCTGTATACGGAATGGGTATATATATACAAGGTATATTAAATAAAATGAATAGAACGACGTAGCTTAAGGGTAACCGAATAGACAATAGAAAAGATAAAATTGACATTATATATACTGTAACAGACTTCGATTCTCAAGTCCTTCTGGTTGGCCTACGGGGGATCTCTAATTAGTTTGAAATTTGCCAATTGCCAAGGAAAAGCACGCACTATCAGATATATCGGATTTGCTTGACGAACCCCTATTTGAATTGATCTCTGGATTATAGAGAGAAACTCCCATCACTCTTCTGTGTAATTAAGCTCACAAAAGGAAGTGCTTGTTCAAAAGATGGGGTTTGGGACGGCAATAACTGCTAGCTTGTGGAGTTTCTCTAGCGCGTGAGACAATTTTACGTATGAATAGAAATACAGGATATATAAAACTTTGAATATCATAGATTGTCATTAATTTGTCATGTTCAAAACCAACCAACCTGCAGAGTGTTGATTTCGCGCGAGTTTCCCTTGCGCCACTTGAACAACAAAAACTCATCATCATCATCTTTATACATAATTCTCACGTACTCGTCCTATTGGATCGTATTGGTTCAAAATTATGCATTAATAAAAGTGACAGATATTTCCATGCATGCATGCATCTCAAATGAAACAATGACGATGATGATTTTCTTGGCTCTTGTACATATGATGACTAAAAGTTACGCATTTTCTTCTTTTAAATCATAGCAATTTTTTAATTCATGAGAAATATATTCTATATAGAATAGGAAAAGAAAAAAAAAAAGTTTTTACTACTTTCAATGAAGGTGGACATCATGGGAACCATTCATATACTCCCTCCGTTAATTAATATCTGTCATTTTAGGTAGTGATTCTTGTTCAAAAATATCTGTCATTCTAGTTTTTTGACACATCTTTTTCCACTTTTAACCCTACTATTCAACACAAAAATAATTATTATCTAGATGGAAAAGTAAAAAGTAGGGGTATATGCGTTATTTTTCTACTTTTCTTAAAGTGTGCAAGTTTCTAGAATGACAGATATTGTTGAACGGAGGGAGTATACGATCTTGTAATTTCGAAACCAAAATCTGCTTCGGGAAACTCGATATTCACCATTTGCATGCAAACATCCCCTAATCATATATATTATGGCCTTCTCATGCATGCACGATTATAATGATAGCTTCATACGACCAAATCTAAATCATGCAGATATTCTTTACTTTTATTTTCTAAGGGAAATTGTAATTATGGCAACAACAAACACCTATAATCAACACTAGTAAGTAGTGTATACACCTTGTTTGAAAAAACGTTTATAATTATATTTCTATTCAAAAAGCATAAAATTAATATTATTTATCATTCTTCCTCTCAAGTTTTTGTAATTTTTTCTAAATAATAAATAAATATTCATATCATACTAAACGAGGTAGGGACGATAATATAGTTTGATTCCAATCCAATCCAATCCATTCCATCATCTCGTTCCGTCAATGCACAAGGGTTTACCACTTTTACCCTTGAATTAATCAGCTGATCAATGTAACAGTGGCACTACATTTTCGTCTTGTAGTCTGCTATGTTGGGACTGTATTGGTCATTTTCCACCACGAAAAGCATTAAAGTCCGTCCATGCTGCTCCTGCTCCTGCTCCCTCCCTATCTTTATATTTCTAATAGGATCTTTTTCATTACTTTTGTTACATCTGATGAAAGTATATGACATAAATAATAATAGTATAATATAGTATCTGGAGATGGTCAGGCTGGGCCAGGCCAGCTAAGGACGCAGAAGAGAGGGGTACAAAAGTATCAGAGATAGGTCAGTTTGACCACTGGCTTTGACCAAAATAGGACACCTCTCCATGGGGTCATGTGACTTCCTGACTCGTTGCTTTCGTTCTTCTTTTTTGGACTCTAGCTTGCTTGTGTGATGTAATTGCCCACACCCGATTTCTTTTTTTTTTACTGCTACATAACACTTTTGGTGTAATAAAGGTGTAATAAAAATGTTCATTTACTTGTATATATAACCAGTCCTGGAAAATAGAAATGAGGTATATCCTTATTAGCTTACGTAAGTTCGACAATGTGCCCTTTCGTAATATTAGAAATGAGGTATATCCTTGACTTACGAGTTACGAAAAAAAAATGAGGTACGTATATCCTCGTTTAATTAATAAGGTGGATTAGATGTTTTCTCATAGACAGGGGTTATCTCATCAAAATACTAGTAGTAATTTATACAGAAAGAAATCAAAAGAATATGAAAAAGTAGACGTACGCCAACTATCCAATTCAAGATTATTTCTTCTTCTGAAACTCATTTCGTTGAAGGTATTCTCCTTCTCTCTAAGAACCCTCTCGCATTTTTTACTCATCTTTCACTGATGGATATTCGTTCTATAAGTGATACAATACAACGGTTTCCATTTAATATAGAACGATTAATGATTGCGTTACATACTTGTAACGCGCGTAGTCTAACCACATGTACAATAACTGGACACCGCTTTATAAGAATCTTTGTGAAAGTTGGATACATCCATCTCAACGGACAGAGTGAGGGAAAATGTTACCAACACTTGAATAGGAATCGAATGTCATCTCCCCCTAGGCGGGAGCTATGCCGGCCTGTGCGCCTCCGTGCAACACTACTAAAAGTGATTGACATCCGAGCGGTGGAGGATTGGAGTAGGGGACGGAAGGTCCTGAGTTCGAATCCTCTTATAATCCATTTTAGGGGAGGAATGGAGTTTATTCTCTTATTACCCATTCTGGGGGAGTGGAGGAATGAAGTTTACTCTCCTATTACCCATCCTGGTGGAGGAACGGAGTGACGAGAAGAACGGTCCCAAGATCTTATTCTTCAACCCTACATTGCTTGGCGAGCATGTCCACCATCTGCGGGTTCCCAATTAAAAAAAAAAACAATACTAAAAACCCATGTTTTAGTTACTAAGGTTTTTTGTAATGATTTTAAATTGTTGTTATTTATATTTTATTAGTTATAAGTATTTTGTGATTAAAAATGGTACTAAAGAATTCAATAAATTTAAGATTACAGTAACAATATAATTGTTACAAAATAATAATTTTAGTAACAATATAACTTTTGATAATGAATAAAAATCGTTATTACGCCATCTCCTGCAATGATATGTAACGATTTTTATCGTTACAAAAAAAGTTTAGTAACGATAATAATTTCCTAAATTTAGTAGTGCAACCTTCCCTGCCCACCTCTCTTGGTTTTTCCACCCCGGTTTTGCCTGCTGCCCCGCCTGACCTTCTCAGCATCTTCTTGGACTTCGATTATGCTCTTCATAACCTTTTCCCTCATTTCCTTAACCCCTCTTAAAAATCTCCATCCATCATGCAACATACATCTGCCTTTATTTTAATCTTGTCGACTATGCTTCCTTCTCTCCTACCTGCCTCCCTTGGTTTTCTTCTTGTCCACGGGTTAAAAAATTGGACCGGGCCGCAGCACATTTTTTTAACCCGTGGACAAGCCCGTCTCGGCCCGATTTTATATTATTTATTATAATTTTTTTAAAATATAATATATAGATATTTATTTTTATAATACATACAACAAAATTATATATAATATATAAATTTTAAATAAGTTATATATATAATATATGAATATATATTAAAATATATTAATTTTAATTTATTTTTTATTAATTTCTATAAAAAATTAAAAAAAATCGGGCGGATGGGCCGGGTCAAAGGAAAATTTTAGGCCCGTTGGGCCTATTTTTAAAAACCAAGCCCGGTTTTTTACATGCTCGAGCTAGGCCTGGTTTTTTCCAGGCTTTGCTGAAGCCCGGCCCACCCGACCCAGTTTTTTTTAATTTTTTATAGAAATTAATAAAAAATAAATTAAAATTAATATATTTTAATATATATTCATATATTATATATATAACTTATTTAAAATTTATATATTATATATAATTTTTGTATGTATTATATAAAATTAAATATCTATATATTATATTTTAAAAAATTATAATAAATAATATAAAATCGGGCCGAGCCGGGCTTGTCCACGGGTTAAAAAAATGTGCTGCGGCCCGGTCCAATTTTTTATTCGGCCCTGATTTTATGTCGAGGCCCGCCGGAAGCCCAATTGGGCTCGGGCCTGTCGGGCTTTTTTACGGGCCGGGTCGGACTGGACTAGACTCATTTTCATCAGCTCTAGTCATGGCCTTACTTTCTCTCTATCATGTACGACTCCAATTCAATTTTTTTTTTGAAACCTTTTCCCAGTCCGATAAATCTCTTCTACTAAGATCTTCTTTCTCTTTGCAATATGTAGTAGGTTCCATTTTAATTTTGTTAACATTGTTCCCTCCTAGCCCTCAATTGCAGAGGACTGAGACAACCTAATTCGTGTTGATGGGTCACCCAGGTAATCGAAGAGGAGGCACCAGATCGCGTCTTCCTTTCGGAGACCAAGTTAATTAGCAAAGAATTGGAAAGGCTAGATCGCAGTCTATGAAACTTCTTGAGGTTCTCCGTTGATTGCATTGGACGTAGTGGTGGCCTTGCTCTCTACTGAAAGCACTCGTTACAGGTAAGTATCCATTCCTATTTCGCTCATCAAGTTGATTTTTGGGTAGAAACCAGCCAAGGCACATGATGGAGGGGCACTGGAATCTATGGTTCCTGATGGTTCCATCTGCACAAACTTTAAAAAGATAAGGATCATCTCAAAAATAATGTTGATATGTCATATCAGCTGGGATGATCTTCCTAGCCAAGTAGTTAGCAATATCTATGAGCTAAGGACCTCTCACTGCTTCGACTGCAAACACTGCTTCATCAGGAAAAGACTCGTAGATTCACCCTTCGAGTCACGTCACGTACCTTCATCCTGGATGGGGATGGCAATGGGTGACGAGTGCCCATTTCACCCTGTAACACCCCATATGGGTAACTGTCTAACAACCTAGCTCCCAAGCTTTTCGGGCTTGAAAACTAGCCATCTTAAGCCCTTTGTTCTTACTTGGGTCTAAAAGTGGAAGGCCTTGTTGTTGTAGTCAACCCATATGTATCCTTATTCACATTACTACTCATTTCTCAATGTGAGATGTGGGTATTACATACTCCCCCACCCAAAGAACGCGACGTCCTCGTTGCAAGCCTAACATCCTAGTCCCATGGATGCAAACAGGATTTTTGATCTACTAAAACTATTAACTTAATCTAGATTTTAGTAAATAAAATAAACCTATGGGTTGCAAAATAATCCCGGTCTTAGTAGTAGAGTAAAATAAGCAACCGGGATGTTGAGCTAGGGGCTAAACAAACTAGTCTAATCCTAGCGAAAGTTGTAGTTGTTGGGGAAAATGCCGATTAATAAAATAAAGAACAAAAGGAAATCAAACTGATATTCAAATAATAAAAGCGGGACTCCGGGTTCAGGTAGTCTATCCTAGTTAAATCCTGCAGTTTTATTACCAATAGATTAGGGAAAAGGGTTCGAGAAATTCTAATAATCTCTAAAAGACTAAATCTTAGCCAATTAGAACTCCCTTGCATAGAACGTGATAAGTTAAATCATGAACCTATCACTACAAACGTAGAGGGAATAAGCATGGGAATAATTGCATCTGAAGGTTAAACTCATCAATCAGATGAAGTTTTTCCACAGACTACAGATTTGTTGACCCAAAATAAATCCCAAATCAACTGATAATAATCTTGCAGAATTTTAACTATTTACAACTACCATCCCCTAGAGAAAAATCCCTCAACCTAGCATTTGTAGAGAAGAAATAACAAGAGAGAAAGGTTTGAAATTCATCTCCAAATTAATCTTAAGAATTGCTAGAAGTCAGGTTGAACGGACTGATGTAACCAGAGCAGAAATTCTCCTTCTTTTGTCTAGGGTTGCACGGCTGGGAGGAAGAAATGAGAGCACGGTGTTGTTCCAGTCTTCGTGCCTCTGAATTGTGTCTTTTGAATGTCTCGCGAATGCTGCTTTAAAAAGAATTTTTGTACGCTAAATACAAGCGTCTGGCTAACCCGTCAGGGTAGGAGAGCCGGACGTGACTAAAGCTGTCTGGTAAGATTTCTGATTTGTGAGGCGTTCGGGCCACCTGTCCGGGTCATTGAGCGGGACGCGTGTGCTAGACGGATATATATAGCGAATTCTCGGCACTGCACTCGTGGTCGTAGATACAGACGTCCTTCCGAGAGCGTCCAGGCCATAGGGTCGGACACAACATCCGAACACATGAAAGATTCGGAGGGGAGGATTTCAGGTGTGGCTGGACTTTGTCCGGGTCACTTAGCCGGACAGGTACAACGCGTTCGGACCACAGGTTCGGATGTCTCTCCGGATGTGGCCAAATTTTGTCCTTTTGTGCCGATTTTCTCCCAGATCGTGTCATAAGTTATAAAATCACCAAAACAAGCTAGTGTGAGGTGTTTTTACTTTAACAAAGATATGAACATCATAAAATCATAAACTTAGGATAAAGACAAGAAAGATAAGGGGTTTAAGTACTAAAAAGTATATCCATTTTCATTGAATCAATGAACAGCCTCGGTAGGTGTCTGGTAGATCATCCCGACAAGGTCCGAAGTCAGCTCTAATACCATTTGTAACACCCCATATGGATGGGACCTTTCCTGAATCCCTGTGGCAATTTATACATCTTTGTAGTTGTGGATTATGTTTCTGAATGGGCGGAAGCCCTTGCTTGCTCTACAAATGATGCTAAAGTTTTTGTAAAGTTCCTTAAGAAGAATATTTTCACAAGGTTCCGTGTTCCTCGAAGCTATTATTAGTGATGGTGGCGCCCACTTCTACAACAGTTAGCTTAATGCTTCGTTGAAGAAATATGAGTTCTGACATAAGGTTGCTCTACCTTACCATCCTCAGATGAATGGGCAAGCCGAGGTAACGAACTAAGAGCTTAAATGGATTCTACAGAAGATGGTAGATTCATCTCAAAAGGGTTGGTCACAAAATTGGATGATGCGTTATGGGCTTACCGTACAGCTTTCAAGACAACCATTGGCATGTATCCTTACAAAAATGTCTTTGGGAAGGCGTGTCACTTACCCGTGAAGTGGGAGTACAAGTCATACTGGGCTCTCAAAGCACTAAATTTTGCTTTTTAGAAAGTTGGTGATAGGCGTATTTTTCAGTTGACGGAATTATAGAAACTTAGGAACGAGTCTTATGAGAATGTTTTCATTTATCAAGAATGAACTAAGCGCTGGCATGACAAGATGATTTCCAAGCGTGACTTCAAGGCTAGGGATCAAGTGCTCCTTTTCAACTCCAAACTCGAATTTTTCATAGGTAAATTGAAATAGTACTGGTTAGGACCTTACACCATTGCCACATCTTCAAGTTTGGTGCAGTTGAATTGGTGAATACTAAGGGAGAAACATTTAAGGTTAACGGTTCTATAATCAAGAAATTACTAGATACTACATTGGATAAAGAAGAAACGTATGATTTATCTTTTAAGATCCAGGTACAGGTTAGTTACTCCGATAAGTCTAGCTAAAGACTCTAAAGAAGGGCGGTTAACTGGGAGGCAACCTAGTGGTAAGTTTTAGTTCTCGTTTTTGTGTTATCATTTTTGTTTTTGTTTTACTAATTTTGGTTTACTGAGAAGATGTAGATTGCTAAAATCTGTGCCTTGTTCTGACATGTGTCCAGGTCTGGACGTCTGGACAAGGTGTGTGAGAAGATTCAGTAGTGTCCGGACTTGCGCCTGGACACGCTATCCCAAACAGAATGCGAGCTGAACCAAATGATGTGTCCGAACATACACATCCGGAAAGACGTCCGGACAGACCCAAAACCTGAGTAATTTCATGCCTTTTCTCTTCATACTCTGCCTTCTTTCGATTTCTAGTATCTTCACTTACTTCACTAATTTTATATTCATAGTTTAGATTACTTTAATTCACTCAAAGGTGGTGTTACTGCCCGTGCTTTTAACACTATACTTTTAGCATCATTTGTGTGGTCGCTCTAAGGTGTTTATAGGTGGAATTTTAATGGAATTTCTAAGTTTGGACATCTACTTGGAAGCAAGTGTGAGGGATGCTTCATCCCCAACAAATGACTTAAGTGTGAGGAGGGAACCTTCCTTAATCAGAAGGTATAAGGGGAGTTTTTGTTTCTCTACTACTTTTCGTGTGTGTTCAGCCTATGCTTTACATGATTATAATCAGTTTGTGGGAAGCCTAAATTGCTCTTACATGAGTATAACATATTTTGAAAGATCTTTTCTTGGTTTTAATTTATGAACAATGAGGACATTGCTTCACTTAAATGTGAGAAAGTAGAGATCTTTCCAAATATGCTAGTTGCACTTAATGCCGCACTTGCTTTTGATTGTCTTCTGGCTATGATGAATATGCTTCTTTAATTGATAATAGATGTTGATCTTTGGGTGAGAATTTTTTATTCAAATTAATTCTGTTTTCACTGAAATTTGGTGGATTAGCTGATTGTGGAAACTGAATTAGTTTAGCTCGAGATTTTGGAAATGATGTGAAAGTTTGGTATGAAAAGGATAAGACAAGGTACTCTGTTGATCTTAATTATATTTTCTAAACAAACAAAACGGGCCACTTTCATTCGGTTATTAAGCTATTAGGGTGCTTTAACACCTAATTACCTAAGTTCTTGGGATCAGGGATAGGTTGCCCAACGCCGCTACATGGATGAAGAGAAAAGTCTAGGGGATGAATAAATTTGCACACAGAAAAAAATTATGAAATAAAAGGAAAGCTCTTGAAAGCTAAATGTGTATTGTAATTTCCTTACTATTATCATGAGTGTGTGGTGTTGAAAGGTATTATGGAATAGGGCATTACTTCACACCCCTTGTCCTCCAATGGTTAGAGGAAAGTAAATGGTGGAAGATCATGAGTTATTAAGAATTAGTTTAAGCAATCTAACTTCTTCATGCTCTTCATAGTTTATATATATTTCACTGTTTATGAAAACCTACAACTTTGAGCAGGGTTATTCTTTTTATTGTCACTTTGCTTGATTTCCCATGACATTGGTTTGGTCCAGAATTTTGACACTACGGCCTTGGAGATGGTTTATTTCTGTATTTTATTGAGGGTAAGAAAAATCTAAGTGTGAGGAAGTTTGATAAGCGTGAAATATATATACTTTTAGGGTTTATTTGACTCGACATTCATAATGAATTGGGCTATATTTTGCACTTATCTTATGTTTTCTCTTTGGTTGGTAATTAGATAAGAACTGATGCATATCTATGTGTTAGATGCAGGAAAAATTCTTGGAAATGCAAAGTTTAGCTCTTAGGGATTACAATGCAACAAACGGGGAGCAAATCAGAGCAAGAATGAAGAATTCAGGCCTTGTTTAAACTACATTTGACCTTGTTTAAACTGTGTCTGAACTTGTAGGCCGGAAAAGGCCGAAAGTGCAAATGGGGGTGTCTGGACTTGTGCCCGGATTTGAATATCTGGACAAATGTTGAAAGTTCAAGCAGTGGTGTCCGACATAAGTAGAGAGTTGAGCTCACATTATTTTACCGTCCAAACAAGCCTCCAGACAAGGGTGACTCAGATAGATCATAGAGTAATGACGTCCGAATAAGCATTTGGACAAGGGTGACCCGGACATATCACAGAGTAATGACGTCTGGACATACGTCCAGATGTATATGCCCGGATGCCTCACCAAGAAGTCTTACGGGAACACATATTGAAAGAAATCTTGGACGGACAAGTATAAAGGTGTCTAGCTCTATATGGCTGGATGCAAGCCTGGAAGCGGAAAAATCAACAGGGGACAAAGCCCCGCGTTTTGAAAAAGATAGGGTTAACATACAAATTTGATCGGTCAACAGAGGAAGGGACCATACCCTAGATCCTATTCCATTGCCACTGCTTCCATAATCATCATCAATCATCACCGCTTCCACCAATCTTCAGACATCACCCCATCCATCCTCATCGATTTCGATCGCTATGAATCACGCCCACACCATCATCGCATCACCATCATCATCATCATTCATTGTCATCACCATCATTACCACCACCACCACCACCGATCACACATCAGAGGGAGAGACACAGAGCAACTCATCAGTGCTACACCAGACTGAGTTCAAGACTAGGGCCGGTGGAAGAGGATCGACGCGAGACAGAGCGGAGATCCGAACTGGAACATATAACTGGAGTTTCTATCTTCCTTTCTCTTAACTGTTTAATGTCTTCATATTTTTTCAGTTATGTTCCTAAAATCATGAGAGAATAATTTTCTTAGCTTCAGGGGTTGGGAAGCGAACCTATTTTCATAGATTTTTGTTATGTGATCCTTCAAACTAATTTTATAGATGTAATAGTTCAATTCATGTTCTTAAAGTGCTTTAATTATCTGGCCAATTGTTAGAGCAGCATTTGTAGTTTACTAATCAACATGAAAGAGCAGAGATAGTTAATGAGACGTAGGAAGTTGAACCGGATTAGCGACTAGAAGTGTGATCCCGCCTATAGGTTAATCTGACTTCAATAGAAATTGTTCTTTATGCGATTGGTTGTGTCCAAGTTAGAACATTAGCTTGCTGGTAGTTTTAGCAACTGATTAAAGTTCATTAGACTTAGATGTTGACGAGTTATTCATGGTTTCTAAGTTATTTGCAGTAAATTAAGGGAAATGTTTAATAGTATAATCTGAAGAAATAGGTTAACGGGACAACCCGGGGCGCGCTTTTTAATCACTAGAGTTTTAACCGTAGATAGTTTTTTGTGTTTGCTTTGCTTAGTTAAATTGTTCTTTTCAATTTCTTTGTTATTTTGACTTTTATTTATGTTACTTAATCCCACTTTAAAAAGTGATCTTTCCCATTTTTAATTAGTTTAGGTTTCTCGGTTATGATTATCAAATTGTTAATTGATTGAAAGAGGTCCCTTGAGATCGACAATCACACTTTATCACTATTTCTGCAAAATGATAGGTACACTGCCTAGGTGGTATAGATATATTTACATATTTTTACTACTACATTGTCTAATGGCTCCTTGAATTTCTTTGATCAGACTAAAAGGGATCTTAATGACTCTCATTATGTATAAGAGAATGGCCTGGAGAACCGATTTTATCAGGATGTTCGTCCAGCTTGTGAAATTGGGCACTGCCAACTCATAACGCGCTTGGACCCTGTCTTTGATGTAAGCAAATATCTGTCTTTTATGCCTACTAACTATACTTGAAAATCCAAGGTAGAGGCTGAGATTATTGAGCTCATTTGCTTCAAAGGTCCTTGCAACATGATTTCTCAAACTTGTTGGTAACCTTGCAGAGAACTTTAGCCCCAACTTTACTACATTATTGCTTTGTCCTGATGCTTCCCTGAATTCCTCAATGAGACTCCATATTCTTTCTGCATTAATTTTGGTCACTCTCCCGAAGATAGCACTGTCATTAGCAAAGACCAAGTTAGTGATTTTAAATCCCTCCCCTTTGCATGTGAACCCTCCCCGCTCGGACTGATGTGTGTAGGCTAGAGGATAACGCCTCCATGCAGCATACGAAGAGGAAAGGCAAGAAGGGATCACCCTGTTTTAAACCTCTCTAAGGCCAGAAGGTTTGGTCGGGTATCTGTTAATGAGCATTGCAAATGAGACTAAGGTGATGCACTTTTGAACGAGACAGACCCAATTCTCATGGAACCCCATGCTTCGCAGCACACCAAGAAAAAAAGGCCATTCAATTCAATCAAAAGCTTTTTCTATATCAAGTTTTAAAGCAAAAACCCATACTAGGTTGCTTTTAAGGATCTCATGGAATGTAGAGGCTCATTGGCAATGGTAATGTTATCAAATATGAGTCTTTCGGGAACGAATGCACCTTGATCATCTGAAATCACATTTTTTATGGAATCACAAGCTCTAATAACCAGAATTTTTGTGATTACCTGATATATAGTGTTGCATTAGGATACGTGCCTGGAATTTGTCATTGACGAGGAACTTGCTTTCTTTGGAATACAAATTATGTCTATGTGTGTGTGGTTGAGACCCGGATGCATTGCATCTGAGTTATAGACGTTGAGGACTATGTTTATGAAGTCCTCTCCAATTATTCTCCATAATGTTTTAATGAAAGTACCATTTATGTCATCTAGCCCTGAAGACTTATTTGGATAGATGTCTTGAACAACTACTAGAACCTCTTCTCTAGAATAAGGAAGACCAAGCTGATTGTACTGATCTGGTCAAACCCTATTTTCTACGCATGCCAAGAGATGATGATTTGTTTGTGGCGTAGATGTGGCGAAGAGGTTATTGAAGTACGATCAGACAGTCTCCTCAATATCATCCCAGTTTAAGACCGGATATCCCTGAGAATTGATTAGCTCATGTATGGTGTTCATACGCTTTCTTGCCTGGGTTCAACTAAAAAAAAACATCGTATTTTTATTGCCTTCCCTCAACCATTGTTGCCTTGATCTCTAAGCCCAGCGTGTTTCCACTTTGAAACAGAAATCCAATATAATTATTGGTTGAGATCCTTCGTTCTTTCAAGGTTTCCCTCATGGGAGGATCTTCAACAATATATTTGGATGTCCATCCTAAGTTCGTTAATGGTCGTCCTTTCTGCTTGAACTCTTCGACTGCCCCAAGATTTCAGGGCTTTGCCACACTGGGAAATCTTTCCCTTGTAATCGCTTTGCTCGCTCAAGTTTCGTCAGCCATGACTTACAATTTGTTTACAAGCTGGTTTCTACGCCCAAGAATTATCAATTTTGAAGAGTTTAGGACCACGCCCTTCAGTTGGCCTTAAGCTTCTGACAGGACGGTGATCGGATCTCCCCCATCGTAGGTGGACATTGCTTGCTTCTTGAAATAGATTAATTCATTGTGATGTAGCACTAAAACGGTCCATCTACTTTGGTGTTCCATTGATCCCTCTGGATGTTCGTGAATGTGTAAATTTCACCACTAAAGTCTAGATCTAGTAGACCGTAAAAGCACTATGACAGGGGCGGAAGGCATGCAGGATCTACTTCTATCGCCCCACGACTTTCATATCCATAAATTATCACATTGAAATCTTCGAATACAATCTAGGGGTTAGTTAGATGAGTTTAAAGATCTTGGATGAGCAACCAGGTTCACCATCGGTCCATGGCAGAATACCAGATGCTTCCCACAATCTGAAGTTAATTAGGAATATTCTCTTACACTGTCACTCCAAAGAAGTCGGTGGACATCATGGATCTACCCGTACAGCTGCAAAATTACTTGAATCTGGTTTCCGTTGGAACACCCTTCACAAGGATTCTCATGTTTTTGTTTCTACATGTGATCAGTGTCAAAGGCAAGGTAACCTCTCTCGTCGCAATGAATTACCTTCGAATAATATGCTACAAAATTAAATTGTTGACGTTTGGGGTATTAATTTATAGTAACTGTCCAACAGCCTAGCTCCTAAGCCTTCAGGGCTTTAAAACTAGCCACCTTAAGCCCCTTGTCCTTACTTGGGTCTAAAAGTAGAAGGTCTTGTTGTTGTAGTCAACTCATATGTATCCTTATAAACCATCCACATTACTACTCATATCTCAATGTGGGATGTGGGTATAACACACCCGATCACCCGACCCGCTAAAATGGGTGAAATCCTAAACAAACTGGTAAATAACGAGTGACGGGTGAAATAGGTGTGGGTGACAAGTCGGGTGGGGTGAACATTTTTCACCCGGTCACCCACCCGCTCACCCGACCCCTGTTGGAGAAATATGTGACTACTTCTACAACTTAGGCAGTGTACCTATCATTTTGCGGAATAGTGGATTTGTGGGGTTGTCGTACTCTTGGGGACCTCGCTGTGGATAACTGATAGCGTAGTAGATTGACTGAGACTTCTAGCAAACAGGTTTTATCATTTTTTAGGGAAAGAGTATGATTAAAAGCTAACTTATAAGACAATAATAAAAACAATTAATCAAACAGAATAGAAATAGAAATTGTAAATCTTTTTGTTTTTAAGAAAGCACCCTAGGTTGTTCTGCTCACCTATTTTATCCAATTATATCAATATAAACTTTCCCACTTTAGCAATAAACTCAGGAATCTTAATTAGTTCATTGACCGGTCCTTGTACAATAACCCTAACTAACTTAAACAACAAGCCACAATCCTTGCCCAAGTCATTATAAATTACTCGCTTTATTACCAATTCCTATTGGACACAGATTAACCTATAGGCGAGACACGCTTCTAGTCGTTAACCCATTTTGACTTCCTTTGTCTAGAACCTTGTCTCAGCACCGCATTTCAACAATAGACTACAAATATCACTTTAATAATTGTACAAGAAGATTAAAGAGCATTAAGGACAAGAATCAAAATATTGCATAGATAAATTATAGTGGAAAGTTTACATAACACAATTATATAAAATAGGCTCGCTTCCCAACCCGGGAGGCTAGGTTTATTAATCACACATAATTATGAAACAAACATCAATAATAAGGTAGAACGAAGAAAAATGAACAAACGGGCACAAGTTGACTGCGTCAGGCCCTTCCAAGGTCCTATTTTTTTCTTTCTGTTCTTATAGATTTACAATCAGGTATTAATATGTGCTACAACTGTAGCGTTCTCTTATTTCGCCTTGATGGCTTTTCGTGGGCTTAACCGTGGTAGCACTTGCTATGGCAAGTGCGCCATGCAGGATGGGTTACTGGTACAAGGTACATCGGTTGTGACACTTCCTTCTAATTTCCATATAATTGGTAGTCCTCGGGACTCCTTCGATAATCTCTTATTTTGGATAACCGTCCATCCGGCAGTTTCCTTGTTATTTGACAGTACTGTCATCTACCAGGCGTTCCTCTTCCTGAGGGAACCCTTAATACTTCCTTACGTCTTAATCCTCGCTCTTGTCTCCACACATTTTGTTGTGGTCACTGAGTAATGATTCTCCTTTAGGCACTACATCGTAGTCCTATTTCGGTACACAATTTATATAAGTTCCTATCGTCATCCGTATTATGTTGGCCAGGTTTGTAACCTTTTTCATTGTATGGGGTTTGGAGTTCCCGTTTCTAACCGGACTTTCCAGTAATCTCAATCCTCATGCTTTGTATTATCCCACTGTTATGCTCACTCGGACCGCTGTCCGGTACACATGTCGCTTCCCTTTCCTTTCTATTGCACCCGTAGTGCTTTCCTTATCATTGGTATTGCGGGTTATTTCGACTGCGTAGCATGTCGACCCATGTTGCCAGTAATTACCGTTCCCTTATTGATAGAATTCCATAGGTAGCGCCTGTTTCTCTGTTGCGCTCCATTAAAAACCTCCCAGTTCTCCGTAACTGTTGTACAACAAGTTGTTTCTTGTATTGCTCACTGTTAACTAACTGCCAGATCGGGTTTCTCCGAGTAAGAGAAGGCTTTCTTCTCTCTGGCGTTTGTTCCACATATTTAGGGTTAGGGATGTGGAGGGCGGGCTAGGTACTATGGATGTCCGGTAGACACCGGGAAGTCCTGACTAACGCACCTCTCACTCTATCTCTCAACCCTTAACCCATAACTCAATCTCAACCTCAATATTCTCCCAAGTTCGGTATTTCTTGTCTTCAGAGCGTAACTACGCTCTGATACCACTTTTTGTAACACCCCAACTCAATCCAAATGTGGTCTCGCAACTTAACAGTATATATATAAACATGTCACAGCGGAATTCTTTACAATCCAGGACCTTGCCACGGTCTGACTACAGAATATACCGAACATTAGTACTACAATCTTAACCATTTACATATCCTTCTTACAACCCCCTCACATCCTATACATCTTACTAACTCAAATTGCCATACGAGTGTACATGCACAACTCGTAGGCCACACTTAACCCGTAACACTTGTACCCCTTCTTACTCTCGCGACGGCCGCTTCCTGATGTACCTGTGTAGTAAAAACAGCCCCCAAAGGGGGTCAGCACGAATGCTGGTACGATCCCCTCATGGCCCCAAGCTAACGTGGCTACGACGACTAATTGTCGATAGCATGGAGGTTGATTAAATGCACAACATAATAGTAAATGCTGTAAACAACAATCCATATATGAACAATCAAAGTTCACACACAATGAACGACTTAATTGCGTTCCCTTAATTAGAGAGTTAGTTATTTAACTCCTTAAGTAATGTTCCCTCTTAATCTTAGTCCATCCTTATCTCACCTCAATCTTAGTCTTATCTTAATCTTAGAAACAACCATCCTTTAATAAGGAGTGGATGTAACTTACCTTAATCTTAATAATACAAACCATCCTTTTAAAAGGAATGGTTGCAACTTATCTTAACCTCACCTTAATCTTAATCTTATCTTAATCTTAGAAACAACCATCCTTTAATAAGGAGTGGATGTAACTTACCTTAATCTTAATAATACAAACCATCCTTTTAAAAGGAATGGTTGCAACTTATCTTAACCTCACCTTAATCTTAATCTTAACTTAATCTGAATATACAAACCGTTCCTGGAAGGGAATGGTTGTAGCTTAATTCGAACCTGGGATTCAGGTGATCCCACCGCACCATCTTAATGCCACCTACTCTGGACGGGAGTCCAGCGTAGCTGAGCCGGCAACCGGCCCTAGGCTACAAGTCCGAAGACAAGTCCTTAAGCGGATGGCGGATCTGATTCAGATACCATCCCCCTTTTTCCTTAGCATGCATGACCGGAGATCGGTCCCGGGTTTCCTCGCTCAAGTTCCAGTTAGTAGTCATCTCAAGACCATGTTTGTTGGTTAACCTCTTTCGGTTCATATCGTCCCTTATTAGGGGCGTTCCTTAGTCTCACTCAATTCCTTACTAAACATTGGTTAGTAAGTTCTCACAGTATGTTGTGTTAGTTTTCAAACATCACACAACAATACAATATATATAATAGGGAAATTTCATCAAATACCATTGAGTTTTTGCTTAATTCACGATATACCACTATGTTTTTAAAATTACACAGTATAACATTGAGTTTTACTTATTTCACCAGATAACATTTTGTCCCATATTCTGTTAACTTCTTTGTTATTTTTTTAGAAAATGACAAAATACTCATGTTATTAATTGTCTCATAATGACTGTCATATTGATAAATAAGATACCACCTTAATTTAACTAATAATAGGATAGTTTAGTATTTTTTCTAGGGATATTAACGGAAAAGTTAATGAAATATGTGACAGAGTGTTTCTGGTGAAATAAGTAAAAACTCGGTGTTTATCCTGAATAATTTTAGAACACAATGGTATATGATGAATTAAGCAAAAACTCAATGGTATTTGGTGAAATTTCCCTATATAATATGTTCCGGTTGCATGCTTTATCTTGTTTAGTGAGCACACAAAACAAATAGCACACAAGCCGAGGGACACCTCGTTAGCAAGCAGGTCACAAGAGAACTGTACTGTTCACCGGGTCGTTTCGGTTGCTTACTCTCCTCCGGAGTCCAAATCCCCAAGTCCTTAAACATTCATTCAGTTTTAGGTTGTTAATCACTTACTTAATCCAACTTACTTAACTTGCTTAACTTACTTAATCCCTTAATGATTCCCACTAACACCTCTTAAGTCTTACAACTTAACCTTAAACCTTTAAGTTTATACTTAACTTAACTTAATCCCTTAGGTTCCTAGGGTCCTAATCATTACCACCCTACCAAAGGTATACCTTATTACCTATTACCTTTCATAGAATTTAAAATTTCCTCCTTTTTTTTAGGCCCGACCGAACTTCCGACCGACCTTACCTAAGGTCGGTCCATTCCAGAACACTTCATCGTTTGAAAATTCTACCCCGACCGACCTTGCAAGTCCGGTCCCAAGGTCGGTCCATTCCCGAGAGTTTCCCGAGGGAAATTTAATCTCGACCGAACTTGCCAAGCTCGGTCCTATGTTCGGTCGATTCCAGAGAGTTATTACCGTACAAAATACATGCCCGACCGACCTTGTAAGTCCGGTTCCAAGGTCGGTCCCATTCCAGAAACTTTCTCCGGTAGTGTAAACTGAGCTCGACCGACCTTGCAAGTCCGGTCCTAAGGTCGGTCGGCTCCAGAACCTTGTTTCTAAATTCTCTTTTCAACTCCAAACTTCTCCTCATATATCCTAATATGTTATAACCTCATTTGGGCACCTCAAATACACCTTAAGCCATCCTCTAAACACATTAAATCTTCCACCAAGATCCACCTTAGTCATTATGCATTTCCTTGTAATAATGCTAACACTTGTAATGTTTTCCTCTAGGTTCTAGGTGGTGTTTCATACCCAATGTAACCACTATGCCAATGTTTTCCTCACCACTATAACATCATCTCCCCATCATCTTTCACCATCGAAATTCTTTTATGCATTTACTTAAAGTTCCTTCACAAGCTTAAGCTTCCATCCATCAACACCTTATTTCCTTCCTAGTTTTTTACCAACACTTGCCTAAGTCCTAAATACTCAAGACATTCTCTTGATTCCTAATCCATCAAAGTAATGCCTAAATCATTATAACTCATTACAACACTTTATCTCCCCTTTTTCATCAAGACAACCTCTAAGACTTCCTAGTACTTTCCTTAGTCATTAAATTCCCTTAGAACATATCTAATCACCTTAAGAACTTACACCTTCTCCTTAACTTATGCACAGTCTTACATTCCTCATCTCATGATTTTGTGTGTTCAAAAACACTCACCATTCCTCTAATTCCTCCTAGACATCTCTAGGTCATGCTAAACCTCACGAACTCCTTCGTTACTAATCACTCCACTCAAATTCCTCCTCATAATGACTCCTAGTAAATCCTAGGTCATATTAATTCACCACCATCGCCTAAACACTTATTTTCTACTCAAATTTTGCCATAGCACCTCTAGCATCATAGCATGCCCAAACACATTATTTTTCCTCATTTAACCATCTCACACACCTCAAGTTCTTTCTCATCATAGCTCATCACCCAAACCAACTCATTCACAAACAAACTCAATATATTGCAATAATCTTAAATTGCATAGCACTAAGGCTCTTAAATGACAGGCTCTTAGGCCCTTAAATGGCTTAAACTTAACACTGAACTTCCACATATATAAGCTTTCAACCTGCAAATACACTCATCAATCTTATAGTAGTTATAATGCTCTTAAAATCCACCTTAAACTTATATTACTAACTCATTCTCATTAGCTCCTTAATCACAAGTTCATAAGCTTGTTTAAGTTCTTTTTCTTAGGTTATATAACCCAATACACAATGTAAGCTCTAAGCCACATTGGTACTTATCTAAAACTCATTCCTTAATCTTAAACCACCATTAGGTAAGCATTTTACCTTGTTTTCTCAAGCTATCTTAATCTCTTCCTTAGACCTTCTTCTTGCATAGATCTCGGCCACCACTTAAATTCCCCTTGCCAATGTTCTAATCAATATTCAATTACTCATATGAGTACTAAACAATGCACTAACCTCAAGGAATGAAAACCTAGGTTAGAAATGTGTTCTAAAACATAAAAGTGGATGATTACCTTGAAGTCTCAAAGTAGACTTGGGCATTGAATGAAATAGGACCTCCACTAGTCCTTGGTGAATAAATCAAGCTAGAACAAGGCATGAAACATAGCCCCATGAGAAGGAATTTTCGGCCATGTACAAGAAATGATGGAAACATGGTTTTTCTTACATTTTCTTTACCTTAAGAGAATGGAGAAGCTAATGAGCTCTTCAAACTTGATTTTCCTCCATCAATGGAGTTTCCTCATGGCACCAAAATGGAGCTTTTAAAGATTTGAAAAGATAGAAAGATAGGTCTTGACCTAACTAAGAGAAATATGTGTTTAGTTTTTTATTTGGAGCAAAGATGAACACTAGTGAGTGATTGAAGGTGGAGCACCCATGGATGGAGCTCTCTCGGTTTGGAGCAAAAGAAGAGAAGAAGAAATCGTGTGGAGAAGAGAAAAGAAGAGAGAAGAAGAAAAAGTGGCTTATAAGAGATATTTGCTTTAATAAAGCAAATAGTACTCTTTTACTTATCTCTTCTTTTCTTCCTTATTTGACTACTTATGGTGACTCACCCTCCTTTAGAAAACCGGCCACCTACCTTAATAAGGCTAGTCATGGTCTTTGTTGACCAACTAATTAGCTTATATTGATTAAAACTTAAACTAGTCACTATTTGGCACTATTCACTAATCAGTGCACATATTTCTGAAATTTTTGATTTCCCATTGATTTAGACCTCCTAATGTGATACTAATTAGTACACATGTTGATTAAAGAGTAATGATGGACATTTAGCCACTCAAAACTCAATTCTAAGACAATTTCTCAAAAATGTGCTTTAAGACTTCTTAAAGCACATTTTGTGTTTTAACTTGTTTTCAAGCTTGGTTTTCTTTGCTAATTGATTTAAAATGACCATTAGAATATTACTAAGGTCTTATCATGATATTTGGGTACTCACCCAAGTCTCTCCAAGCTTAGAGCACATTTTTGCCCTAATTGCCCTTAAGGCATTTTCTTACGTTTTCCTTGGTTTAAATTGTCTACCAATCTTTCTAAGGCATATTTTAGCCTTACTACATCATGATTTGATGTTTACTTAGCATACTTAGGTTTGGGGTATTTCAATCTACCCCCCTTAAAAGAACTTTGTCCCCAAAGTTCCCATGCATCTTTTCTTATTAGAATACATGTCTTACCTCATTCTAGATCATATAGATCATACTTATGTATACTTAATCTCATTGGATCATTGGATCCGCCACATTCTTATACTTAAATATCACACAACATGCTTAAGCATGTGTAGCACTCAAAATTCCTTTTGTTCCTTTTTGATGATTAAAACATTCACATAACTTACAACGTATTCTCCCATGTCACCGGTCCGTAGACAATGGCTCATTCGTCCTCGTCACCATGGGCCAGAATACAAAACACGCTGCTCTCCCCATGTCACCGGTCCGAAGACAAAGGCTCGTGCGTCCTCGACTTCATGGGCGAGACTCAGTAAAAAGGTAATCCTTTTACGAGGTCATGTGAGGAATAATTCCTCTAATTAAAAATACAATCAACTCCAATTTCGTTTTATCCTAAGGCCTCTATCCTTAGTGTGATTAAATTGTGACCACTGGTAGGGAGTTTCAGGAATCATCCAACCCTGATGTGATCAGCATCAGTGTAGAACTATCCTTCCACCCCATTTGTGTTCGGTTTCCCTTGATCCCTAGAAAATCAAGTTCCACCTCCCACGTCATTTTCAAACATCCAAATAATTCACTCATGTCCAATTTTCTATCTTTTTAGTTCTTCTAATCATAATCAATACATCTCCAAGTGTGGGACTCAGTCCATCAAACATTCCTGATTCATCTCTTAGTAATTACCTCAAGATCTAAATTCCTACTAAGTTCTATAACTGTCCCATACCAATTCTCAATCTTATATCTCATAGAATTACAATTCCTTCCTCATACTCATGTCAAATAATATCTCGTAATGTTATCTTATTCTTATCTCCCACATAGTCTCATATCGACTCATACCTCATATATTCTTATTCTTAAGTCTCCTTAAACCTCCTCCTTAATTCTCTTAACTTGTACTCACACCGGAGTTAACAAGATAGGTACTTAATATATGGTATTCACATCTTCTGTGTGCAATCACCATGATTTATCTCAAAATGTTTATGTAAAACATATTCTCAAATTATTTTGTGCTATGCACACTGTAGTTTATGTACTCAGTACACAAACATACGCTAAGCGGTTTTCGCTCTACCCCCTTAAATGGATTACGCCCACGTAATCAACATTATATCATCCTTGAACTTAAGTTCAAGATGTCTATTCTTACCAAGCATTCTACCTTCCATGTCATCTATCTTACTTAGAATTCGATTGGGAATGACTTAGTCTCTGTATCGAGGATTCTTAACGGTACTTATACCGTTTCCTTAACTTAGTTGGTCTAATCTCAAAGGTAGTGATCTGCTAGCTTCCGCTGCACCACTCTGATGTTCTTAGGCTTAACTGCTTCACTTATCTTTTTATAGCATTGTATATCCTCCTGCCTCCTTACAGTTTAGGTATATTGGTCTCTCAATGGACACGTGTTATCTTTATATATACACGGCCTTAATGAGTTGTAACTCGTCTATCCATTCTCCTTGGAGATCTTATGTTTATACTTTAGTGTTTTCTCGAATGTCTAAGTGTTCTCTCCAACTGACCTTTGGTCTGAGGATGATCCTCAATCTGAAACTACTGTTTAGTGCATATCACGCTTTACAGTCTTAATCTCTTACATCTTAAGACATGTCCAATGTTGTACTTAACAATTCGTGCTCTTCGCACATAGTCCTTAATTATTCGTTTCTCTGATTCTCGTGTTGTTGGGTTCAACTGAATTCTTCTCTTCGACTGTCTGTGGTAGTAGCTGCTCTTGTGTGATCTTGCGTCGTTGTCCGTGGTACAGAGTCGACTACCTCCCGTGTTCCTTACACCACTCGTCTACATGCATGGGGTACCTTACTGGTACATTACAACTACCCGACTAACTCATAAATGAGCGTGTCAGGCCTGCAAGCCCCTGTGGGGTGCAGTCGTCCCACGTCTCGTTTTAGTAAACTCATAGTGTCCGTCACACGTTTAGCTATTGCTAATTATGAAGTATTCTGTTGTCGATCTCCTCTTTCATCGTTCCATAATAACATTTATTGTTCTTCTTGAAGTTAATCAAGGGAAGTCTATTTACTGTGTTCTGGGTATGGTATGCTCCAGCTCCTTTCTGTATTCCGTACTGATTCTATTTCTTAGTAGCTTAGGTCTCTTTCCATAGAGCCTCTTATCTTCTTTCTCATATTCATTCTACTAGGAAAGCACTTCCAGTTCCTTAAGGAATGGGTTGTGTGCTTCCTGTGTAATCTTACCAAACCATGTCCAGACTACTGGCATCAATGCTCAGTTCGTCTTCCATCTTATTTTCTTACTTATGCTGGTCTTAACTCATACATCTAATTGCCTCAGTGTCAATATTTGACGGCTCATTCACAATGGTCGCCTTCCGCGCACCATGACTTAATCCACTTATATAACTATTGTACTGACGACCACTACTACCATGGAGTTGGCCCTTACCATGTTGCCCATCAATGGTGCAACCTCTTATTCATTTATTCTAATGTCTTACCTTATACTCAATCCCTTCTTGGTGTAAACACACTGGGAGTTCTCTCGTTCTGGTGTATGGCGGTTGTCATACTGTGCTGTAAAATAGTTAACTCTTAATACGAAGACGTTCTGCTCCAATCTCAGTTTCGTAAGCAGGCTAATTTCTTTCGCTATCTTTCACCCTTAGTGATGTTACCTACCATGTAGTTTAACTGGTTACTGAAGAAGCCATCCACTGAATCACAAACTCTTCTGAGCATAGATTAATTGACGTGCCATAATGTGCAGTCACGGTGTTTATCTCTGACGATCACTAATTCTTACATCCTGGTGTCGGATATGGGGGGTCTATCTCTGCAACCTACCTTATTACTCAAGTGTACTGGTATGTTCTAAGGTAATCTCAAGGTCATGGTTCCCATTTTCTAAATAAAGTGTATTTCATCTCTAATAAGTGAAAGCCCTTTTGAGGGGTTCATTCCCACTCATGGCCTCACAACAAGGAGAGGTATCCCCACCCTAAAAGGCATGGTTCGTTCTCCGCTCCTGTCCTTAGCATTATCTCAATATTCTCATTGGTACCCTTTCTTGGTAATATCTTCCAATCTAAGTTATAGGTTTGGTAACCGTTCATATCTACAAATGTAGTCCCTTCGTGGCTTAAACAAGCTCTCTTATAACTTACTGCGCCTCGGGCTCTGATGTGGTTAACATCCTTGGCTCGTAGGCTCTTAATACTTAATGTCTCAGTTCATTATTTGTACTCTTACTCACCTGCAGGTCATCCCTATAAGATCCTGGTTCTTTGAGCACTATCCACCGTTGGTTACATACTAAATGTAGGATCAGATTCATGATAAGTTGTTGCGTCCTGCTTCCTGCTATGGAAGTTATTCAGGTGATCTGAGGTTACTTGATGTCTTTGACAATACTATCGTTTTATTAGTCTATGTCTTTTAGCAATAAGGATAAGTTCGTATTAGGCGTTTGCCTTAAGGTGTCCAAGTTGGATATCATCCAGTCATCTTATACTTTCATCTCAACGCTTCGTTCAACTTCGTTGACTATGCCACCCGTTGATGATCAATCATACTTGGGTGTTAATGAGTTAAACAACAGTATCAGCTGTCATTCATCAGAGTTATTGGCTCGACTATACCCGCTTTGTGTGGGTAGTCCGCTGAGCTTCCTCTGTCGGGATTACACATTTTAATCCTTAGTAGGTTATATTATGTTGCATTTCTTTCCTTTTACCCTATTTTCTGGGTTTTCCAACATCTTCATTGAAGAATGTTGTTATCGGTAGGTTTTAACTGTCATCTCGGGAGTTTATCCCGCTTTTTAGAAAACTTATGTCAACGGTCTCAATGGTATCTTATTATACATTCCTCGTATGTTATTGCTTACATATTGTTTGCTCGGATCACCGAGCGATCTCTGAGATTTTCCTCGTGGAGTTTGAGATTGGTGTTCTTACCGTACTGTCGGTCATTGTTGTAGTGGGTTATACCGTTGCTAGTTTATTTGGTTTAGTATTTCGTCTAAGCTCAGCTCCCTGCTGGCTGATGTGTCGGTTCATCTCATCATGGTCAGGCCGTCAGGCCCTTCCAAGGTCCTATTTTTTTTTTTCTGTTCTTATAGATTTACAATCAGGTATTTAATATGTGCTACAACTGTAGCGTTCTCTTATTTCGCCTTGATGGCTTTTCGTGTGGCTTAACCGTGGTAGCACTTGCTATGGCAAGTGCGCCATGCAGGATGGGTTACTGGTACAAGGTACATCGGTTGTGACACTTCCTTCTAATTCCATATAATTGGTAGTCCTCGGGACTCCTTCGATAATCTTTATTTTGGATAACCGTCCATCCGGCAGTAGTTTCCTTGTTTGACAGTACTGTCATCTACCAGGGCGTTCCTCTTCTGAGGGAACCCTTAATACTTCCTTACGTCTTAATCCTCGCTCTGTCTCCACACATTTTGTTGTGGTCACTGAGTAATGATTCTCCTTTAGGCACTACATCGTAGTCCTATTTCGGTACACAATTTATATAAGTTCCTATCGTCATCCGCATTATGTTGGCCAGGTTTGTAACCTTTTTCATTGTATGGGGTTTGGAGTGCCCGTTTCTAACCGGACTTTCCAGTAATCTCAATCCTCATGCTTTGTATTATCCCACTGTTATGCTCACTCGAATTGCTGTCCGGTACACATGTCGCTTCCCTTTTCCTTTCTATTGCACCCGTAGTGCTTTCCTTATCATTGGTATTGCGGGTTATTCGACTGCGTAGCATGTCGACCCATGTTGCCGGTAATTACCGTTCCCTTATTGATAGAATTCCATAGGTAGCGCCTGTTCTCTGTTGCGCTCCATTAAAAACCTCCCAGTTCTCCGTAACTGTTGTACAACGTTGTTTCTTGTATTGCTCACTGTTAACTAACTGCCAGATCGGGTTTCTCCCGAAAGAGAAGGCTTTCTTCTCTCTGGCGTTTGTTCCACATATTTAGGGTTAGGGATGTGGAGGGCGGGCCTAGGTACTATGGATGTCCGGTGACACCGGAAGTCCCTGACTAACGCACCTCTCACTCTATCTCTCAACCCTTAACCCATAACTCAATCTCAACCTCAATATTCTCCCACAGTTCGGTATTTCTTGTCTTCAGGCGTAACTACGCTCTGATACCACTTTTTGTAACACCCCAACTCAATCCCAAATGTGGTCTCGCAACTTAACAGTATATATATAAACGTCACAGCAGAATTCTTTACAATCCAGGACCTTGCCACGGTCTGACTACAGAATATACCGAACATTAGTACACAATCTTAACCATTTACATATCCTTCTTACAACCCCCTCACATCCTATACATCTTACTAACTCAAATTGCCATACGAGTGTACATGCACAACTCGTAGGCCACACTTAACCCGTAACACTTGTACCCCTTCTTACTCTCGCGACGGCCGCTTCCTGATGTACCTGTGTGTAAAACAGCCCCCAAAGGGGGTCAGCACGAATGCTGGTACGATCCCCTCATGGCCCCCCAAGCTAACGTGGCTACGACGACTAATTGTCGATAGCATGGAGGTTGATTAAATGCACAACATAATAGTAAATGCTGTAAACAACAGATCATCTATGAACAATCAAAGTTCACACACAATGAACGACTTAATTGCGTTCCTTAATTAGAGAGTTAGTTATTTAACTCCTAAGTAATGTTCCCTTTAATCTTAGTCCATCCTTATCTCACCTCAATCTTAGTCTTATCTTAATCTTAAAAACAACCATCCTTTAATAAGGAGTGGATGTAACTTACCTTAATCTTAATAATACCAACCATCCTTTTAAAAGGAATGGTTGCAACTTATCTTAACTCACCTTAATCTTATCTTAATCTTACGAAACAACCCTCCTTTAAAAGGAGTGGATGTAACTTACCTTAATCTTAATAATACAAACCATCCTTTAAAAGAATGGTTTGCAACTTATCTTAACCTACCTTAATCTTAATCTTCTTAACTTAATCTGAATATACAAACCGTTCCTGGAAGGGAATGGTTGTAGCTTAATTCGAACCTGGGATTAGGTGATCCCACCGCACCATCTTAATGCCACCTACTCTGGACGGGAGTCCAGCGTAGCTGAGCCGGCAACCGGCCCTAGGCTACAAGTCCGAAGACAAGTCCTTAAGCGGAGGGCGGATCTGATTCAGATACCGTCCCCTTTTTCCTTAGCATGCATGACCGGAGATCGGTCCCGGTTTCCTCACTCAAGTTCCAGTTAGAGTCATCTCAAGACCATGTTTGTTGGTTAACCTCTTTCGGTTCATATCGTCCCTTATTAGGGGCGTCCTTAGTCTCACTCAATTCCTTACTAAACATTGGTTAGTAAGTTCTCACAGTATGTTGTGTTAGTTTTCAAACATCACACAACAATACAATATATATAATATGTTCCGGTTGCATGCTTTATCTTGTTTAGTGAGCACACAAAAAAAATAGCACACAAGCCGAGGGACACCTCGTTAGCAAGCAGGTCACAAGAGAACTGTACCGTTCACCGTTGGTCGTTTCGGTTGCTTACTCTCCTCCGGAGTCCAAATCCCCAAGTCCTTAAACATTCATTCAGTTTTAGGTTGTTAATCACTTAACTTAATCCAACTTACTTAACTTGCTTAACTTACTTAATCCCTTAATGATTCCCACCTAACACCTCTTAAGTCTTACAACTTAATCTTACAACTTAACCTTAAACTTTAAGTTTATACTTAACTTAACTTAATCCCTTAGGTTCCTAGGGTCCTAATCATTACCACCCTACCAAAGGTATACCTTATTACCTATTACCTTCTTAGAATTTAAAATTTCCTCCTTTTTTTTTATTTTTAGGCCCGACCGAACTTCCGACCGACCTTACCTAAGGTCGGTCCATTCCAGAACACTTCATCGTTTGAAAATTCTACCCCGACCGACCTTGCAAGTCCGGTCCCAAGGTCGGTCCATTCCGAGAGTTTCCCCGAGGGAAATTTAATCTCGACCGAACTTGCCAAGCTCGGTCCTATGTTCGGTCGATTCCAGAGAGTTATACCGTACAAAAAACTGTACAATATAAGCCCGACCGACCTGTGTAAGTCAAGTCAAGGTCGGTCCATTCCAGAAACTTTCTCCGGTAGGTAACTGACTCGACTAGACCTTGCAAGTCCGGTCCTAAGGTCGGTCGGTCATAACCTAAGTCCTCTGTTTCCGAATTTCTCTTTTCAACTCCAAACTTCTCCTCATATATCCTCCTATGTTTATTCCTCATTTGGGCACCTCAATACACCTTAGCCCTAACCTCTTAAAACACCAAATCTCCACCAAGATCCACCTTAGTCTTATGCATTTCCTTGTAATAATGCTAACACTTGTAATGTTTTCCTCTAGGTTTTAGGTTTAGGGTGGTTCATACCTAATGTAACCACTATGCCAAATGTTTCCACTCACCACTATAACATCATTCTCCCAAGCATCTTTCACCATCGAAATTCTTTTATGCATTTACTTAAAGTTCCTTCACAAGCTTAAGCTTCCATCCATCAACACCTTATTTCCTTCCTAGTTGTTTACCAACACTTGCCTAAGTCCTAAATACTCAATTACATTCTCTTGATTCCTAAATCCTTCAAAGTAATGCCTAAATCATTATAACTCATTACAACACTTTATTTACCCCTCCCCTTTTTCATCAAGACAACCTCTAAGACTTCCTAGTACTTCCTTAGTCATTAAATTCCCTTAGAACATATCTAAATCACCTTAAGCATTACACCTTCTCCTTAAACTTATGCACAAGTCTTACATTCCTCATCTCATGATTTTGGTGTGTTCAAAAACACTCACCATTCCTCTAATTCCTCCTAGACATCTCTAGGTCATTCTAAACCTCAAGAACTCCTTAGTTAACTAATCTCCACTCAAATTCCTCATAATGACTCCTAGTAAATCCTAGGTCATATTAATTCACCACCATCGCCTAAACACTTATTTTCTACTCAAATTTTGCCATAGCACCTCTAGCATCATAGCATGCCCAAACACATTATTTTTCCTCATTTAACCATCTCACACACCTCAAGTTCTTTCTCATCATAGCTCATCACCCAAACCAACTCATTCACAACAAACTCAATATATTGCAATAATCTTAAATTGCATAGCACTAAGGCTCTTAAATGACATGGCTCTTAGGCCCTTAAATGGCTTAAACTTAAACACTGAATTTCCACATATATAAGCTTTCAACCTGCAAATACACTCATCAATCATTATAGTAGTTATAATGCTCTTAAAATCCACCTTAAACTTATATTACTAACTCATTCTCATTAGCTCCTTAATCACAAGTTCATAAGCTTGTTTAAGTTCTTTTTCTTAGGTTATATAACCCAATACACAATGTAAGCTCTAAGCCACATTGGTACTTATCTAAAACTCATTCCTTAATCTTAAACCACCATTAGGTAAGCATTTTACCTTTTTTCTCAAGCTTATCTTAATCTCTTCCTTAGACCTTCTTCTTGCATAGATCTCGGCCACCACTTAAATTCCCCTTGCCAATGTTCTAATCAATATTCAATTACTCATATGAGTACTAAACAATGCACTAACCTCAAGGAATGAAAACCTAGGTTAGAAATGTGTTCTAAAAACATAAAAGTGGATGATTACCTTGAAGTCTCAAAGTAGACTTGGGCATTGAATGAAATAGGACCTCCACTAGTCCTTGGTGAATAAATCAAGCTAGAAAAAGGCATGAAAACATAGCCCCATGAGAAGGAATTTTCGGCCATGTACAAGAAATGATGGAAACATGGTTTTTCTTACATTTTCTTTACCTTAAGAGAACGGAGAAGCTAATGAGCTCTTCAAACTTGATTTTCCTCCATCAATGGAGTTTCCTCATGGCACCAAAATGGAGCTTTGAAAGATTTGAAAAGATAGAAAGATAGGTCTTGACCTAACTAAGAGAAATATGTGTTAGTTTTTATTTGGAGCAAAGATGAACACTTAGTGAGTGATTGAAGGTGGAGCACCCATGGATGGAGCTCTCTCGGTTTGGAGCAAAAGAAGAAGAGAAGAAGAAATCGTGTGGAGAAGAGAAATGAAGAGAGAGAGAAGAAGAAAAGGTGGCTTATAAGAGATATTTGCTTTAATAAAGCAAATAGTACTCTTTTACTTATCTCTTCTTTTCTTCCTTATTTGACTACTTATGGTGACTCACCCTCCTTTAGAAAACCGGCCCCCTACCTTAAGTAAGGCTAGTCATGGTCTTTGTTGACCAACTAATTAGCTTATATTGATTAAAACTTAAACTAGTCACTATTTGGCACTATTCACTAATCAGTGCACATATTCTGAAATTTTTGATTTCCCATTGATTTAGACCTCCTAATGTGATACTAATTAGTACACATGTTGATTAAAGAGTAATGATGGACATTTAGCCACTCAAAACTCAATTCTAAGACAATTTCTTAAAAATGTGCTTTAAGACTTCTTAAAGCACATTTTTGTGTTTAACTTGTTTTCAAGCTTGGTTTTCTTTGCTAATTGATTTAAAATGACCATTAGAATATTACTAAGGTCTTATCATGATATTTGGGTACTCACCCAAGTCTCTCCAAGCTTAGAGCACATTTTTGCCCTAATTGCCCTTAAGGCATTTTCTTACGTTTTCCTTGGTTTAAATTGTCTACCAATTCTCTAAGGCATATTTTAGCCTTACTACATCATGATTTGATGTTTACTTAGCATACTTAGGTTTGGGGTATTTCAGTAAACATCCTCCTCCTGCTGTTAAGGCTTATGGAGGCAAGGTGGAAGCTGCTGACAAATTGGTGGTGGTGTTCTTTCCTAAGATTTAAGAATATATATATCCTCTTTAGGTTTGTGAGGCTCAATAGGATAATCCTCTTCTAGCTCGCAGACTGGCTCAGACAAAAAAATTCAAATTTTGGTTGCTCTGTTTGAATTGGGGTTGGAGATAGAGGATAATTGTAACTCTCAAACATTTGCTCCAACTCGTCGTCGGAGAAAAATTTCCTGATAAGTTTCTTTATCTCCTCATCAGAATCCGTAGCTTTAAGAATATCTGGCTCGAATTGATCTTCGCTCCTTGGAGTCACCACTGGAATCTCTTCTAGCGGCTCGGTCCGACTTGGGAGAAATTCGTCTGGCCCTTGTGTAGGTTGTTGTTCGTTCTGATTGAAATAGAGATATCCCAACTGAGCTTCTTTGTACTGCGTATTAGCTGGTCGACTTCCCACCAATACAGCTCTCGATTTGATTGTTGAGGTGGTTGATAATCCTTGACCATCCTTTGATATGAGGATATCTCCTCTTGCATTTGCGTCCATTCCAAATCAATCAACAATCTTCTCACCTCATCGTAGTCGCTCTCCATTATCAGTATCTAGCCTACAAAAACAAAAATAAAAATACCAAGTAGAATAGAACTAAAAATCGTAAAGAAACACAAAAACAAAAATTAACTAAATAGAAAAACAAATAAGAAATAAAACAGAGATAAAAGAAAATTGCTAAAAAAATAAAGTAAATAAAATTAAATGAAGCGAAAATAAAATAAAACAGAAATAAAAAAAATAAACAGAAATCTCAATAAAATTAAAAACCATCAATTAACCGTGCTGGAGGTCCCCAGCAACGGCGCCAAAAACTTGTTGGAGAACTATGTGACTACTTCTACAACTTAGGTAGTGTACCTATCGTTTTGTGGAATAGTGGATTTGTGGGGTTGTCGTACTCTTGGGGACCTCGTTGTGGATAACTGATAGTGTTGTAAATTGAATGAGACTTCTAGCAAACAAGTTTTATCATTTTTTAGGGAAAGAGTATGATTAAAAGCTAACTTATAAGACAATAATAAAAACAATTAATCAAAACAGAATAGAAATAGAAATTGTAAATCTTTTTGTTTTTAAGAAAGCACACTGGGTTGTTCTGCTCACCTATTTTATCCAATTATATCAATATAAACTTTCCCACTTTAGCAATAAACTCAGGAATCTTAATTAGTTCATTGACCGGTCCTTGTACAATATACCTTACTAACTTAAACAACAAGCCGCAATCCTTGCCCAAGTCATTATAAATTACTCGCTTTATTACCAATTCCTATTGGAGATAGATTAACCTATAGGCGAGACACGCTTCTAGTTGTTAACCCGTTTTGACTTCCTTTGTCTAGAACCTTGTCTCAGCACCGCATTTCAACAATAGACTACAAATATCACTTTAATAATTGTACAAGAAGATTAAAGCGCATTAAGGACAAGAATCAAAATATTGCATAGATAAATTATAGTGGAAAGTTTACATAACACAATTATATAAAATAGGCTCACTTCCCAACCCGGGAGGCTAGGTTTATTAATCACACATAATTATAAAACAAACATCAATAATAAGGTAGAACGAAGAAAAATGAACAAACGGGCACAAGTTGACTGCGTACGGGTCTCCAGGGTCGGACACAAACCCGGACAACACCTGTTCGGATGTGGTTCACCCGGACATGGCCTGGTTTTGTGCAGATCGTCTTCTTCGTCTGGTTTTCTGGAAAAGGGAAGAGTTAGGCTTATTTGGTGATGAGAAATGATGGAAATGAAGTGGAGATGTGGATGTATGGATGGAGAATGAAATTTGGATGGAGGGAGAGTGAGTTTTGATGAGCGTTAATGAGCTTTGGATTTCAGGAGGGATGATCTAGAAGATCGAAGGAGCGTGGGTTATTTATAGAGCAGAGGAAAGGAAAGCAAAAACAAGGCTTAGTGGGTGATCGTGGGTGAGATTAGTGGAGTGCTGGAAAGGGATTCTGGCTGATGCGTGCAACTTTCGGCATATAATTGCGCCGAATACGTAATCTCCTTTTTATTTTTCGCATCTGTGAGACGTCCGGATTTGTGTCCGGATCCAGACGTGAGATAAAATTTTGGATCTGAATCTCGTCTCCCGTCCGGATCTGTGTCCGGATCCGGACACGGTCATTGATGTGCGTCCGGATTTGCGTCTGGATGAGTCTGGTCCGGACGTGTGTATTTTTTTCCTCGTTTTTCTGTAATTTTCAACTGGGCTTAGATTCTACGTTTTAGCTCTGTTTCACTCGTCGTTTGTTGCGTTGGAAAGCTTGTGAAGTAAACTATGTGATTCCAAGACTTTTCACTGCATTTGACACATAAAATGTATCAGTTCATATCAAAACATAAATCTAAGGAAAAACATACGATAAGTGAGAAATACGACACGAATTGTTATGAAAATAGGAAGAATTATAGCCCTAAAAATAGATGTATTTCGCACTTATCAACCCCTCACCCGTATGTATTATAATAAATAAGAAAACTTATTCCATATTTGTTGAGATAGTTTTGAAATATTTTGGTTAATACCTTATGTTTTGAGTATGTTGTTGACATTAGATGATATGGTATGTATTATTGAACAAATGTGAGTGTATTTTTTTTAAAAAAAAACTAAGCTTATATAAGGTGTTAGAGACTAAAAATGCTTGCTTTTAAAAATAACGGGTGACGGGTTCACCCGTTTCACCCGCGGGTGACAAGTGACAGATCGGGTCAGGTGGTACGGGTAAGAAACGGGTGTCGGGTCTGGTGGAGCGTCACCCGACCCAAACCATACCCGTTGCCATCCCTAATCCTGGATAAATGATCAACTACTACAGTTTGTGTTCCCTTCTTGTCTTTGATCTCAATATTAAATTCTTGTAGAAGAAGAATCCACCGAATCAACCTCGGCTTTGCATCTGCTTTAGCAAACAAGTACTTAATAACAGAATGATCAGTATGCATAATAACTTAACTACTAGTAAATAAGACCAATAACTTCTTCTTTATGGTTCCATAATTCTTCTGAGCATCTGATAAGTCATGAATATGCCTAAGTTTATGAAGCTAGCTCATGCTTATTTATCTATGTTTTGACTTTAAATTCCCTTCTTAGTATTTTATTTATACTTTATTGTTATATTTGTCTCCTATGATTGGTTTGTTGATTTTTCAGGGTAAAACGCTCAAGAAAATGCTTAACCAAAGTCTTTAGAAGTTGAATCAACCAATGGAAGTCAAACTGGGAGTCAAATGATGATTGTTGAAGAAAAAGGAAATAAATTACAAGCGGTCCAGGTCTTGGTCATGGATATATACCCGGACCTACCCTTCAGAGAACATTCTTCCAAGTTTTGAGGTGGTCTGGTTATGCTTCCTGGAATATATAAACCTGGACCATCCTGAGATGAACCATTCCGCCAACTTTTAGAGGTGGTCCGAGTTTATGTGCTGATTATAAACCCAAACCATATTGGAAAGGATCTATGTGCCGTGTTTCAAATATGGTCCGGGAATATAGCTTGGAATTAAACCAGGACCATTATCAAAAAAGAATGAAATTATATCTCTATTATATAAAAAGGAAATATTGATAAAATTTTGGAGATCATGATGAGGACGAGACAGTAGACCGTCGCCGGGGGCATTAGAGAGAAAATTATAGTTTTGAACTTGTTTCTTCATTATTTTATTAGTTTTGACTTTCTTGAGAAACCAATTGGAGATTTTGACAATTTCCTACGAGATTGAGCATAACAAATTACGGATCTGAGACAAAGACTTCGACCCGAAGTCTTCAGTCAGAGTTTCCTTTTGTTCTCCCCCTTTAATACTTTTCTTTATAGGCTTCTACATTGTTATTATGTCTATGGTTGAGTAGTACTTTTAAATTCTGGTTTGTTATGTAATCCGAATCAAGGTTCTATTATCTTTGTGAATTTACTAGTTTTAATCAGATTAAAGCACTTGTTCTTTGAACATATTTATTCTCTGGTGATTTGACCAATTGTTTGGGTTTATTAGTTTGTTTGCTTACAAGTGAGAGCCGTGGCATTTAATATACTACATGAACAATAACAGTTAGTTTACAAAGATGGTAATTCCTCTAAAACACTAACTGATTATCAAACTAGATTATTCTTAAATTTGTTGGCAATTAGAAAATTCATAATGAGGGTTTGGGTTTGGTAATTGTTAATTAGATTTCACCGAGCGGGAGACCGGACGAGGAATAGTTTTGATCTAAGATTTTAATCTAGAATTTGGTAAACACAATGACAATGGAATCGAGGATTTATGAGGAATAGTGAATCAGGACTTTCCCCATAATTATCAAAAAACCAATATTTTCCTTTTTGCAGTCACTGTTCTTGTTTATTTATTTTAATTTTAGAGTTTAGAAAATTAACAATCATGGTTGATCTTGTTTGCTTTCTCATCAAGGGACAGAGTTGCAAAAGGGCTAAACTCCTTGGCTCCCAACAATATTAATTCTTCGAATGAGCTTGCCAACGCATTCTTAGCGAAGTATTTTCCACCAGCTTGAATGTTGTCCATGAGAGGTGAGATCACAAACTTCATACAATATAGTGGCGAGACTCTTTCTGAAGCTTGGGAACGGTTCAAGGGAATTGTAAGGACAGTACCACATCATGATCAGGGTGAGGAAGTCGTGTTACAGTCCTTCTATAAGGATTTAGATCCCTAGAGCCACCTATCGGTAGACACCTGTGTAGGAGGAAGTCTCATGGAGCTTCCAATCATCAGGATGAAAGAGCTGTTAGAGAAACTTTAATGAATTCGGCTAACCAATTGGGAGGTGCTAGGGCTGCTACTGAGGTTCTTCCCAAGAAGAATGTTGGAATTTATAAGGAGGATTCGAATACTCTTCTAGTTGTAAAGATGGATAGCATGTCTAAGCAGTTTGAGAAGATGTGTGCATCAATGAATCTGAAGTCTAGTGTAGCTATTGTTTCTTATTTCTTTCCTCAGTGTGAATATTGTGGTAGAAGTTCTAATTTGTGTCAGTGCACCTCTTAGTAGAGTGAAGAGGTGAATTATCTGGGAAACAGACAAGGAAACTTCTATAACAATCAGGGATATCACCAACAGAGATTTCAGGGAAAAAGTTATAACCAGAGGCCACCGCGGCAGAATAATCAGCATTACCAGAGACATCCTCATAATCAGGAAGTGCCAAATCAGGGAGCTAGTAGTAGAGGCTATGCTGCAGGAGTTTGTGTCATCGAAAAAGGCTAGATTTGCAAAACAAGATTCCATCAACAACGATCAGAAGGCGTTCATCCAAGATTAGAAAGCCTTAAACAAGCATATTGAGAACCAGTTGGATAAGAATAGCCAGAAGCTTTCTAATAAACCTACAGGGTCTTTACCGAGCCAGCCAGAGAAGAATCCTAGGGAGTATGCAAAATCAATAACTTTGAGAAGTGGTAAGCAGCTTGATCATTTGATCCCTGAAGCTGTAGACACTGTAGTTGAATCTGCTAAGGATAAAGTTGTTGATCAAGAGGTGGAAATTGTTGAGCGGCTGGTGTTAGAGAATGCGCTAGTAAACGAAGCTACACAATTAGAGAATGAGCTGACTGGCAAAGCTACAGTCTTCTCGACCATCACCGCGAGCAGTTGTTGAGCTGCCAATTCCATTTCTGAACCGACAAAAGAATGTGGACCTTGACAAGCAGTTTGGTAAGTTTTTGAGCATCTTTAAGAAACTAACTATAAATATTCCTTTTTCACATGCATTGAAGCAAATGCCTATCTATGCAAAGT
Source organism: Limonium bicolor (assembly GCA_023374045.1). NCBI lineage: Eukaryota > Viridiplantae > Streptophyta > Magnoliopsida > Caryophyllales > Plumbaginaceae > Limonium > Limonium bicolor. The sequence goes on from CM041780.1 coordinate 116,706,840, forward strand.
TCATAAAGGACATCATTTCGAATAGAAGATCATTGATTGAGAAGGAAATTGTGCAACTATTGGAGAGAGTTTCTTCAATGCTTACTAAGGAGCTTTCACCAAAGCTCGATGATCCCGGTCTACCGATTATCCCATGCTCAATAGGTAATGTCCACTGTGGTAAGGGTTTATGTGATTCGGGTGTGCGCATTAATTTAATGCCTTTATCCATGTATCTTAAACTTGGATTGGGTGAATGTGAGCCCACTCGTATTACTCTTCAACTGGCTGATTAGGTCCATTATTTTACCAAATGGTCTGGTAAGATATTTAGTTGTTTAAGTTAATACTTTTGCTTTCCTTGGCCATTTTATGACTCTAGATATGGAGGAAGACAAGGAAATGCCACTAATCCTTGGACGTCCATTCATGCGAACAACTAGAACCCGTATTGATGTTGAGGGTGGTAAGATTATATTGAGAATACATGATGAACAACTAGTGTTTGATATGTCCAAGGTTACTAAACATCCTTCTAACGTGCATTCGTGTTTTCGTTTGAATTCTATTGATTTTTTTGCTGCAGGATTATGTTTTTGGTCCACCTGAATTGAAGAAGTGTTTAGTGGAGTCTAGTGATGGTGCTCGTGAGGATCCAAAAGTTTCTGTAGTAGCGTTTCAGCATTCAACAGGCAGGCCATTTCGAAAGGGTTCCAAAGTAGAAAAAGAAAAGTTATAAAGGGAACTTAAGGAGTTAACTCCTTCTGCCGAAGTGCCACCTTCCTAAGAGCTAAAACCTCTTCCGAGTCATTTTAAATATGTTTTTTAGTTGAGCCTTCTAGTTTGCCTGTTATTATTTCTACAAATCTGACGGAGATAAAGGAGGAGCAACTATTGCAGGTACTCCAGAAGAACAAGGAGGCGAATGGTCAATAACTAATATCAAGGGAATATCATCTGACTTCTTGACTCACTGCATTTTCCTAGAAGAGGATTACAAGCCATTGGTTGAACCTCAAAGAAGATTGAATCCAAACATAAAGAAGGTGGTGAAGAAGGAGGTAATTAAGCTTCTGGATGCAAGTATTATTTATGCTTTGTGATAGTGAATGGGTGATTCCTACACAGGTAGTGCTCAAAAAAAGGGGATTAACTGTAGTTTCTAATGACAAAGATGAATTAGTTCCTTAGAGAACTATTATAAGGCATAGAGTGTGTATTGATTACAAGAAGTTGAATGCTGCAACTATAAAAGATCGTTTTCCTTTTCCTTTCATTGACCAAATGTTAGAGAGACTTGCACGACATAAATATTACTGTTTCTGGGATGGTTTTTTTGGTTTTTTTCAGATTCCTATTGCTATGGAGGACCACTAGAAGACCACTTTCACGTGTCCTTATGGAACGCATGTTTACTAACACATGCCTTTTGTACCGTGCAACGCTCTAGCTACCTTCCAGCGATGCATGACGTCCATATTTTCTGATTACATTGAGAAATGCAACGAGGTATTAATGGATGGTTTTTCTATTTGTAGACTAACATTTGATTCTTGTTTAGAAAATATGGATCATATTTTAGCCAGGTGTAGAGAAACTCATTTAGTTCTAAACTGGAAGAAGTGCCACTTCATGGTTCAATAGGGCATTGTGTTGGGACATAAGGTTTCGAGCAAGGGTATTGAGGTGGACAAATCTAAAGTTGAAATTTATGAGAAGTTGCCACCACCAGCCTCTGTGAAGGATGTTAGGAGTTTTCTTGGTCATGCGGGTTTCTACAAACGGTTCGTTAAAGAATTTTTGAAGGCATCTAAACCACAGTGTGACTTGTTGGCTAAGGATGTGAAGTTTGAATTCACAAGAGAGTGTCTTGATGCGTTTAACTAGACCAGGCAATTTGGGTCGATGGGTCGGGTTGGTATCAACCTTAACCCAACCCATTTAAAATATCATCAACCCATCCCAACCCAAAAATGGATGGGTTAGAAAATCATAACCCTAACCCATCCCGTTTAAAATCCTTCAACCCTAACCCAACCCATTTTTTAAGCATATAACAATTTAGATGGATTAAGAGTGGAAATTAATATAAAAAAAATACAAAAACATCCAGTGCTAGTTGGCACACTAATTAGGATGAAACAAAAAGAAGAGAGATAATCTAGCTTGTTCGATCCAACTTTAAACGACTTCCATGTTATGCGAAGAATCTAAAGACTACGTCAATTTCCCATGAATAGAATAACTCGTACTTTTTCCATAAGTTTATTTTTATCAATCTGAGCCTAAAGCTCTACCACTGTTGAGGGGGAATCCTATCTATATATGCACATGATCTTAGTACCCTTAATATAAAGGGGAACGAAAATAAAAATCTTCATTATGCATTAGAGAAATATACTAAAGATAAATCTTCTAAATCTAGAAATAGTTTATAAATTTATAGCTCAAAGCCTCTAACTTTGACCGAGTTTTAGAATAATTACACCTATTTAAACTGAGGGCTCATGCCTTAGAAAAGTACAATCACCATCATCTAATAATTACCAACAATTGATGAACTTTTATGCAGCACGCTATCTACATTGCTAACTTTAGAATTCACTAAAAGGTCTATAATCTAGATCCTACTTACAAAAAAATATATCACCTACTTTTTTTCACCCGTCTAGATAATCTAAACATACCTATGTTCTCAAGAACGTAATGACAGTGAGAATAAGAAAAACAAACCTTGGGTAGAGATGAAGAGCAACATAGACATGAACAACAGTGTAGGAAAAAAGATGGATATGAGTCTGAAAGACGAGAGCATTAGGGTTTTCAACAGTATCTTAGGGTCTGTTTGGACCCTTTAATTGACATGCAACTGGTTGAGCCTTCTGTTTAGTTAAGATTATGCGATATTATTAAAGATTGGATAGTCCAACTGCACTTGGGCTTAAGGCTAAGGTATAGTTTGATTTGAAAATAATATATATATATGTGAATTAATATTTTTGTTTTTTTATTTTTAACAAATATATTTTCAGGTTTCAGGTTGGGTCATGGGTTTAGATTTCTACCCTAACCCAACCCATAAATTTAGCTTATTACTTTAACCCAACCCAAAAAATAGATGGGCCAATAATCAAGACCCTAACCCGCCAAAGTATGGGTTGGGTTCGGGTTGGGTTTCGGGTTGGGTCAAAATTGTCGGGTCTACGTTCAACACTATCAAGGAAAAGTTGGTGACTGCACCGATTATCAATGCTCCTGACTGGTCTTTGTCGTTTGAGATTATGTGTGATGCGAGTGATTTTGCTATAGGAGCAGTTCTAGGTCAGAGACATGAGAAGGTTTTGTGAGTAATCTACTACACCAGCAAGACGCTTAAGGATGCCTAAAAAATTATGCTACTACGGAGAAGGAGCAGGCCATTGTCTTTGCTTGCTATAAATTTAAACCGTACATCATTGGCAGTAATGTCATAGTGCATACAGATCATTCAGCCTAGAGATATTTGTTTAAGAAGGCGGATGCCAAGCCTAGGTTGATTAGATGGATTTTACTCCTTCAAGAGTATGATATTGAGGTTAAGGATAAGCCCGGAGTACAAACAAAAGTTGATGATCATTTATCCCGGATGAAGTGTTCTGATGATGGCCTACCAATCAACGAGTACTTCCCAGATGAATATGTTTTTAAGGTTGGTTATACGGGGATCCTTGGTATGAAAATATTACGAATTTCAAGCTAAGTAGATAGTGCCGCCTGAGATGACTTGTCAGCAGCGGAAGAAGTTCTTTTCTACCGTCAAACGTTACCGGTGGGATGATCCATTTCTGTTCAAGGTGTGTGATGATAGAATCATTCCTTGTTGTATCGGACACCAAAACACGATACATTCTTATCCATTGCCATTCAAGGGAAGCTAGAGGACATTTCAGGCCATCGAAGACAGCAACCCAGGTGTTGGAAGCCGGTTTCTATTGGAAGACATTGCACAAAGATTGTCATACATTTGTGTCTTCATGTGACCGCTGTCAGCGCCAAGGTAATCTCTCTTTTGACATGAAATTCCATTGAACTCTATTTTGGAGGTTGAGTTGTTCAATTTATGGGGGATGGATTTCATGGGGCCGTTTTCTTCATCACATTCAAATTTGTACATCTTGGTAGCGGTAGACTATGTAACTAAGTGGGCTGAAGCAGTAGCCACACATACCAGTGATGCCAAGGTTGTGATCCAGTTCTTAAAGAAGAACATACCCTTCAGATTTGGTGTTCCTCGAGCAATCATAAGTGATGAAGGGTCTCATTTCTAAAATAAGTAGTTCGATTCTCTACTATAGAAATACGGATTGAGACATAAGGTGTCCTTACCTTATCATCCATAGACCAATGGATAGGCTGAAGTTACTAATAGAGAGACTAAATGGACTCTTCAGAAGTATGTTAGTTCGACTCGGAAAGATTGGTCCACGAAGTTGGATGACGCTTTGTGGACGTACCAAACAACTTTTAAGACACCCTTGGGCATGTCTCCTTACAATCTGGTTTTCAGAAAAGCTTGTCACTTGCCAGTGGAGCTGGAACATAAATCTTATTGGTCACTGAAGGTTATGAATTGTGATCTTCAAAAGGCTGGTGAAGAAAGAAAATTTTAGGTTTGTGAGTTAGACAAGTTCAGGGAAGAGGCTTACAAGAATACCAAGATCTATAAGGAATGAACTAAAAGATGGCATGATAAACTACTTGTCAAGAGAGAATTTTAGATCGGTGATCGTGTGTTAATGTTCAACTCCCGAATGAAATTGTTTCCAAGTAAACTCAAGTCTCAGTCAGAGCCGTTCAGAGTCACTATTGTTTCACCCTATGGAGTTATTGATTTTATCAGTATGAAGAGGGAGACATTTAAATTAATGGATCCTAGTTGAAGTTGTACCAAGGGGGGTAATGTCGATATGGTTCATTTGACAATTTGGCTCCGGGATCCCGAATCCTCAAAATGATGAACCAAGGTCTAGCCAAAAACTATAAAGAGGGGTGGCTGACTGGGAAGCAACCCAATATCGTAAGTTTTTCAAATTCTGTATTAGTCATTTTATCGTAAGTTTCATTGTTTTTCATATGAATTCTTTCAATAATATTTTGTTTAGATGTGTTTTCTCTAGTGGTTTACTGCTTTGAAGGTGGTAAGAGGAGTTTAGGTGGAAATCTGCAGGAAACTAAGGTTCTATCCATTTTTAAGGATGGTTCATGTTTGTATGATGGAAAACAGACCCGGACCACAATTCTAGCGAAGTTACTAACCATTTTCAAGGGTGGTCCGGGTTTTTGTTCTAGAAATTAACCCGGGCCAAAACAGGGGCAACTTTTTGCTAAAATTCAGAGGTGGTTAGGGTTTGTTTGCGAGAAGAAAACCCCGGGCCAAATTGTAGACCAACTTTTTGTTGAATTTGAGGGGTGGTCCAGGTTTATATCCAGACCTATTAACTCGGACCAATACAAAGAGTACCTTTCTACCCGATTTTAGGGCTGGACTAGGTTTGTTTACTGGATGTAAACCCAGACCAACACAATTTCAGAAAAAAGAGGATCATCTTGTTCTTCGTGATTTGTGCCTCTTTCTCTCCAACCTTAACCCAACATCACTCTCATCTCTCTTTGCTCATTCTCAAGCACTCTCTAGTTCCTATTCGTCGGCCGTCCACCACCTCTGTTGTCCATCTACTCCGCCACCACCGCATGCTCATTTTCGGTCACCTACCACCACTGTCCTCACTCTAAAATCCTACCGCCTTGTCCCTAACCATATCCCAGCCACAAACCAAATCCACCGTTCACCCTTGCTCCATCTAAAAACTACTACCTTGTTAACCGTTAATTGACCACCAGTTAAAACCAAACCATTCCTTACCCATATGTTATACTCCTCAAATTCAAATGTTTTCCTTCTGGTTGCTATCTATTTGGAGCTAGTGCTTTGTGAGAATTTTTGTTGAAACAAATTCAGTTTGGAAAATATGGCCCTGAAGCATGCACGGAGATTGACCGTTGAAGCTTCATCATCTGCAGCGAGTCAAGCGCCTATAGGAGGTCAAGCGCTGCGATTCCGTGAGACACGTAGATCTGACTTCATTAGTGAGGCTACTCCTGATTGGTATAATGTGAAGGACCGGAAAATCATTCCGGAAAGGTCAGTCTGCCCAAACATAATTGTTGAATTGGGTTTAGACACTCTATTTGAATAGAGGGGTTGGGCTAGATTGCTGAATCGTGGGGGTTGCTATTATCCGCGTTTGGTCAAGTTATTTTATGCCAATGCTAATAGGGATGATAATTTTCAAGTTATTCGCTCCAAAGTAAAAGGGAAGCATATATTTTATAACATTTTCACATTGTTGATTACTTTAGAGTGCCCTTGTTTACACCTCGTACTCCACAAGAGATTGTTACCAATAGGGTTATTGATCAAAAAAGGGCAAAGGAGCATGAGTCTAGTGGTTAATATTCTGGATGTGCATAACCGTCAAAGACGATCTGCTAGGGATATACAAGTAGTCACGGGTGATAAGCTACAAATACTTATTAAGCGATTGATTCTAGCTATTTTGATGCATAATGTCTGTCCTTAAAAGTGCACTGATCTTGACACGATGGACTGCTACTTTTTTGTGCACACTCCTGGATGATGAATTCTCCCATTCTATATGTCCTATCTATCTGTTGGGAGTGCTATATGAGCATATTTCTTGGATCATGGATGTCAATAGTACATCCTCTCTTGCCTATCCGAGTTTTTTGCAACACATGTTTGAGGCGGCGAGAGTAAATTTCAGTGATGAGCAGCCTCAGTATCCCCGTGCCCCCATCGATATGACGGTGATGCACTACTTTCATTGTGAGAAGCGGGGACCAATGGGTGAAGCGTTGTCATGCCCGACCGCAAGAGAGAGCTGCTCGGTCTTCTAGTGCCGACGGGTCTGAACCCTCTAAGGTTCGAGATCCTGCTGCTGATCCTGAGGCTCTTATGCCTACTGTAGACCCAAATCCAGGCTATGAGGGTTTTGATGGCCCAGTTCACTACTTGGCAGGGGGTGTGCACTTCTCAGTTCGATGGGTTTGATCAGTATATGACGAGGGTGGATTCACGCTTGGATGAGCTGACAATGCATGTCCATGACTACAGGGCACTCATAGAGGAGCGCCAGTTTAATTTTGAAGCTCATCGGGCTTCTCAAGACGCGTGGATGGACTCTTATGATGCATGTTTTGCACGCATGAAGGCATGGTATGTTCCTCACGGGTCTCATCCACAGCTTCCACCACCCTAGGCCGCCTTATCATTGAGTTTTATTTTCTTTATTTTTGTTTCTTTTCTTTTAATTTGTTTGTCTTTCTTAGTTAGTTCTTAGTTTTATTTTCAGTTTTACATTTTCTCTTATTGTTAATTTTCTTTTTGCAATCAAATTATGTATTGCTATTTTGGATGTACTTAATAACTATTATGAATTTTATTCCAATGTGCCTTTAATGCTAGTGCAAGCCTTTGCTGGATTTTGGGTTTATTGTTTAAGGTACATGTCTGATTCTGATGTATTTATCACCCTGAGGGGGACTAAGGGGATAACAATCCATAAATGAGTTGTGAGTTGTGAGGTTATGAGAAAAAACAAAGGAGACTCTACCAAAATTTCTCTAGAATTCAAGACCCCCGATGCTCATGCCTAAGTGTCCCCACCATATCACAGGGGCGTAATTTTCTAACTTTTATTTTTCTTTTAGAATTCAAGACCCCCGATGCTCATGCCTAAGTGTCCCCACCATATCACAGGGGCGTAATTTTTTGACTTTTATTTTTCTTTTAAACGTTGCCTTCTGTTGATTATGTGTTTTTCTCCTTTTCTTGGGTATTACCATGAAGCAATGAGGACATTGCTCAATCTTAAGTGTGTGGAAGGGAATTGCACATGTTCAACCACATTCAGTTGTGCTAATCTTAAAAAAATTTAATATCAAGACTTAATTCTCACTAATTTATGTTGGCCCTTAAAATTTTTAATTTCATAACATACATTGGTCTTGTTCAGTGGTTGGATAAGTCGGTTTGTAATGCCATACAAGTAGCATTGATTTCTTTTTAAGATCAAAACTGAATGATAGTTGTGGAAATTCTGGTTGCACTGCTTGTATGTACAGTTTTGGTAAATGCTTTTATGTTTCCTCATAAAAAAATGAGACTATTAATGTGAATATTTTTTTTATTCACTTGGGGACTTTGAAAATGATTCTGGAATGAAAGGAAGGAAAGGACAAACATAAAGTACTATAATCAAAATTTTAGCCTGAAACAGGCCTCGTCCATTTAATAATTAAGTCCTTAGGGTGCCTCATCACCCATCTACCTAAGGTCTCCTGATCTGAGATAAAAGACCCATCACCATTACATAGATAGAGAGAAAAATCTGAGAGATATAAAAAGATATTACTTTTTTAGAAAAGTAAAGAAAAGTCTTAATTTAAAATGCAAAGTGCAAATTCTTTCTTGATCATGAGTATGTCGCAATGAAAGGTAATCTGGAATATGATATTACTTCTTGCCCCTTGTCGTCCTTGAATTTGGAAAGTTAATTGGAGAGCAGCCCGTGAGTGAAGTCTATGTCAAGTAGTTGTGCTATATGTCTTAGGCCTTTGAAAAGTATTTCTCAATTCATAGTTTATGAAACCTGCAGTGTGGATCATTGTTTTTCTGTGATTGTTTTTCGTTATTGGATCTCCTTATGCATGGTTCTAAGCTGATAGCTCCCAGCTGTAAGATTTCAGCTTGTTTGTGTTGTAGTGTTTGCTTGAGGGCAAACAAATATTATGTAACGCCCCTATTTACCATAATTACAGCGGAAATAAAACTCTAAGGCGATTACAGACCATCGGGTTCCAAACACCCGGCACCAAACCTCATCAATTACAACTTACAATTTACAAAAGCTACGGTCTGAACCTCGAGAAAAACTTAACACAAACATAATAGAAATTAAACACATTAACTCTCCACAAAACCTAGTCCCATCCCAAACACTCATTCTCTTCGTGGCCACCTGTAAATCAATTCGTACCTGCAAGATGAAACCAAGCAGCCCACCCCGAACGGGGTGAGTCAGTTCCCTGGAATGGAACTGGTACTAATCTCCAAAACAGAACTTTAAAAATAACCTTTAAACAAGCAGTAACTTGGAATCAATATTTAAAACAAAACAGAGAAACAAGCACTTTAAAAATCACCAAGTCAAAGATAGCAAGTTAAAGATAGAGACAACAATAGAAAGGAAAGTTAGTAAACAAATTCACACCATGAGTTAGTGAGTGTCCAATGCCTTAGTTAGATTAAGTTCCAGTTAGGAGTAGAAAGACCAAGTAGTCACCAGGACTAGGAATGATTGATAGATAACGAAGAATCAAAAAACCAATAGTATAATAACCCCAACGCCAAGTACGTCCTTTTAGGACAGGGGATATACAGCCCCTCTCTATTAACTACGTCCACTAAGGACAGGGGATATACAACCCCTCTCTGTTAACTACGTCCACTAAGGACAGGGGATATACAGCCCCTCTCTGTTACCGATGAAGACGCGCGCACGTCACCCAACACAACCCAAGCTCTCATGGATGAAACGATATCCAGAGTCAAAGAAGAATTACCAAGATTGACATTTCCAAAATTCCCACCAGATCATTAACTGAACCAGAGTGATACCAAAACACTCAGTCCTACAGAGTGCAGAGGCGTAAACCCCGGGCAGATAATATCTAATGAAACAACCAGATAGAAGGAACCAGTAACCATGTATGTTGTTCATCCAAGGCTCAGTTAGTCATACAGGCTGAGTTAGTCACATAAACCATTTTTCCTTAATAAAACCATTTAGGCTCAGTTAGCATTTTTCAAAAACTTCCCTTAAGTCTATTAGCAAGCATATGAGTACGAGAAATCGTACCTGGTATGTGTAGAGCAGTAGCCAAACAGAAAGTGCGAACTTCCACTAATCACCTATAATTAAGGTGTTCCAAGTATTGATCAGTTAAGTAGCTCACAGAGCTAAACACCTTTTACTCTTACTGGTTAATAGTTTAAAGTTTACAAGTATCCTCATGTAGTATCCGGGCCAGGTTCAGTTAATTAACTCTTTTGTTAGGCCCATTTTATTTAATCCGGAATGATTTGAAGTTTTAACCTGAGAGCGGCCCAAACTCTCTTGAACTGTTTAAATGGGCTTTTGAAGTTCTTAGACTTGGGCTCAGTAGGTCAGTCCAAGACCGTATTACGTTTTTGCTATTTAAACTAAATTCCCTAAAAGGATTATGCGAGGTTTCGAACGTGCAACCCCGACTCAGTTCCAGGTTTATCTTGACCAACTACGCCATTGAATTTCATGTCTAAAAGATACGTCAAATTTTATTTTAATTACTTACTCTTAGCCATGGGATTAGTTTAATTAAACTTTTAAGTTATCATTGGCTAATTATTACAACATTGATTAAAGACCTAAAGTTTAGCACAAGTATATATATATATTCTTCTAATTAGGTTTCCCACAGGGAATGTTAACATTATCTCTTAATATTTCTAATATATTTATATGCATATATTAGGATTTATCCCAAAACATTCTTTAAGAAATTTTATTAAATTTAATTACTTTTAATAACTCTTACACATCTAGTATTCACAAAGCATTTTATCTGCTTAGTTATTACCTATAGGATAAGGTATTTTATTTCTTTAGTGATGCCTAATATATATATATTATTTATACTAGGATTACTTAAAACATTATTTATGTAGTTTAATTGTATTTAATTATCTCTATTAACTTTTACACATATTAACATCTGATATATGGTTTAAAAATATGGTATTTCCTCAAGCTTTAATTAAGTATATTAACTTCCACATTATACAATAAATAAAAATGTAGACTAGTTTAATTGCTTCATTTAATATAAGTTTCTATTTTATTTCTCTCATATAAGTATATATATGTAAACAATTTTTACTTCACTTAAAAGGTAATACCCAAAATATTTATAAACATACTAGTATAAAATGTTAATTTAGGTTTTCTTATTTTCCCCAACCTAAAAGTTTATTAACAAACCATACTTTAATTTTTGTTACATTAAAAACCATATATTAAAAGTTATTCCTATGAAAATTTCATAAACATAATTTTTAAACCCATTTACCCTTGTCCAAAAATTCCCAAATTTAATATATAATAACTATAACATTTTGGACATATTATAAAATTTTTATTTCATAAAAATATCTTTTTAAATTATCCAAATAATTCCATAATACTCAGAAGTTGCAAAAATTATAACTTACGTTTAAAAACTCAAAACCTATATTAATTTATATCAAAATAAACTAGATTTTATAAGGAATCTATGGTTAAATTTCCGTGTTAAAATACATTCGGGAAGACCATTAACTAAATCCAACAAGTTAGGTTTAAATTCTGGAATTATTATAAAAACATACTTTTAATTTGAAACGGTATAATCTCGGCCGTCCGTTTCTTATAACTACAATCGGACAGCTGCTGAAACCCGAGTTCTTCATCTGCCCCGAAATCGACTCGAGTACTAAATTCACAATTTCTCTCAATCCACAGAACGAAATCGAGTGATTCTTGTTCCATTGAACTCGAAATTTCCTTGCGGTTCTAATGATACCAATTTCTCTAGCTAACATTCCGTATACAGCAAGAACGATTCTGGGTTCGTGAGTTAGGTTTCTATGGGTTTCGAATTCGATTTTAGCAAAATTCTCTTAATCTAATACATAATAGATGAAATTGGTACATGGGTTAGGTCGACAATACAATACCGATCAGCTACATCGGAGGAATGGAAAGGATAACTCACCGGAATTGCAATAACGGAGGAATACGAATTCGGATTCTGGAAAAGTTCAAACTTTCGAGCTGTTCGTGAAGCCGACTTTGAAGCTCTATAAATTTCAGTACAGATCGAGTCAGACTATGTGTGGGCTTAATCGAAAGAAGAAACTTACTCTACATATTGATAACAAGAACTCACTCTAACTCGCAACACACAAGAAGAAATCAAAGTCGAAAGTTACGAGTTTATACCTTGCAGTTTTCTATGATTTCATGTGACGTTGAATCGGAAACTTAGGCAACTATATCCTCCAAACGGTTACGAATCAGCTTGGTCATAACATAAAATTGTAAAGGGATTAGAGATCTTCAAAACAAGCTAAAGAAATCAAATTTTGGTTGAGAGACGAAGAAGTTATGATCGAACGAAAGTTACCTGAATTCGGTGAAAACTGGAAAACTGGGTACAGGTTTCGCAAGTAGGCAACTTTAGATCGAATTTGCGGCTGATGTATAATGAATTAGGGTATGTGTGAGTAATGGTTGGAAAGAGGATGTTTTGGAGAAGAATGAAAAGACGGCATTGAAAAATATGAGAGATGAGTGAGATATAGCCGTCTAAAGTTAGGGCAAAATACTGATGAAATTCCGATATGCTAAGTGTAGGCGACGTGACTGTGACACGTGGCATATTAAATTTTTGGCTCTAAACTTCAATCTATCATAACTTTGGCTAGGATGATCCGTTTTTGACGTTCTTTTTATCGATCTTCATGGTTTTCCATAACCTATTTATTGGTATAGGTTTCATGGGCTGGTTTGACCATTCTCAAAAAGTCAACCCTAGCAAGGCTTAATAAGCTTTAGGTTTCTAGATTTTATATTGACTTTTGTGCTTCAAATCATGCTCCAAATATTTCTAAAATCTTTATAATATAATTGGAGTGTCTAGGAATTTTCCCAAGATTTATTGACTTATAAATCTTGTTGTTAAATTCATATTACTATATAATAAATTAATTTAATTTGTATTATTATTTAGGGTTTAAAATAAGAAGTCCCCTAAATAATTTTTAAATAATAATATATTAAGTTGGTGTGTAATAATAATATTTAGGGTTTTTATAAAAGAAATCCCCTAAATTAATGTAAATTAATTTAGGGGTATTTCAGTATATCCCCCTTAAAAGAAACTTCGACTCGAAGTTTAGAATCAACTAACAGTTCCAATAAACATTCCCATTTGTAACTTCCATACCAAACCTTTAATTTCCATCCATTCCCATTTCCAATTTTCACACAAGATACTCAGAATCAAACCGAACCAAGATATACCAAAATATTTCATAGATAGAAATCACAAAACACATCACGTGTAGCTCAAGTACATACATACACCCTCCTTCATCCCACTAATAAAGCAACCGGGCATAATCTGGATGAGGTAACGAAGGAGGAGTATGCACCAGTTCCCCCTAAAAAGAGCTAAGGTACGCCCTCGTACCTCTACTAACGAGAACCCATATAGACTAAATATAGGGAACTATAATGTAAAAAGATGTGGGTACTTCACTCTCATGGGGTCCTCAGTCTCCCAAGTAGCTTCCTTGACCCCATGGTGTTCCTAAAGAACCTTCACTAGTTTAACTGATCTGCCTCTCGTTTCTCGGACCTTCGTGTCCAAGATCTGAATAGGAGTCTCCTCATATCTCTATGTAGGCTCTATTCCCAATCTCTCTGGCTGCAGTACGTGAGAAGGGTCAGGCATATACTTCTTCAGCTGAGATACATGAAACACGTCGTGTACCTTCCCCAACTCTGCTGGTAGATCCAATCTGTATGCAGTTGGGCCCACTCGCTCCGTAATCCTGTATGGGCTGACATACTTAGGGCTTAGCTTCCCCCTCATCCCAAATCTGAAGATGCCTCTCATCGGAGACACTCGTAAGAAGACCATGTCTCCCAACTGAAACTCGAGCTCTCTGGTGCGCTGATCCCCGTAAGATTTCTGTCTGGACTGCGCTGCCCTCATGTGCTGCTGAATAACTCTGACGTCATCCTGTAGTGTCTGAATATACTCGGGCCCAATCAAGACTGCCTCAGTAGGGTCACTCCATGATAAGGGAGTCCGGCACGGCCTGCCATATAGAGCCTGGAATGGTGCCAGCCGATAGACGCATGGTAAGAGTTATTGTAGGAGAACTCTACCAGGTGTAGACGCTCTACCCAACTCCCCTGATAGTCTAGAGCGACTGCTCGCAACATATCCTCCAATGTCTGAATAGTCCTCTCAGTCTGCCCATCGTCTGCGGGTGAAAAGCTGTGCTAAGTCGTAGCTGAGTCCCAAATGCCTCCTGCACCTGACGCCAAAATCTACTGAGGAAACGAGTGTCACGATCGGAGACGATCGTCTTCGGTACCCCATGGTACCGGATATGCTCTGTGGTGAACACCTCAGCTAGTTTGGGCACCTTCCATGTGTCCTTGATAGGTATGAACCTAGCTGTCTTGGTCAACCTATCGACTATAACCCATATTGCGTTCAGTCCACCTCTAGCTGGAGGGAGACCGACCACAAAATCCATGCTGATGTCGTCAAACTTCCAGCACGGTACTGGTAGTGACTGAATCTGGCCTCCTGGTCGACGATGCTCAAACTTCACCTTCTGACAAGTGAGGCACCGAGAGACGAAATCAGCTACATCCCTCTTCATCCCGCTCCACCAGAATAATTGCTTCAAGTCCTTGTACATCTTGGTGGCTCCAGGGTGTACTGATAATGTCGAGGAATGAGCCTCTGAAAGAATCCTGGTCTGAAGTTCTGTCGCATCCTGAGGAACGCAGAGTCTGCCTCTGACTCGAAGGTGTCCCTCGCTGTCCAGCTCGTAGTCATACTTCAAACATCAGTCAAACCGTCTGCTAACTTCTGCTGACGCCCTGTAGATACATCACTGTCCTGGGCTGCATACCTCCTCAGCTATCGTGGTCGTCTCTATCAAGCGAGAGTGAATAAGCTCTTCTGCTCAGAGTCTGCTGACATTTCCTTTCCCTTCAGTGTACTGAGGTTGATGTCATAATCGGCCAGTAGCTCGACCCATCGTCGCTGTCTCAGGTTCAGCTCCTTCTGGGTCCAGATGTACTTCAGACTCTTATGGTCTGTCATAATTCGGACTGTGGCTCCATGCAAGTAATGTCGCCAGATCTTCAAGGCGAAGACTATGGCGAGGAGCTCAAGGTCATGTGTGGGGTAATTTTCTTCGTGCTTCTTCAACTGTCTAGAAGCATACGCTACTACTCGGCCATGCTGCATCAGTACTTCACCAATCCCTCTGCCTGAAGCATCGCAATATACCTCGTACCCCTCGTTCCCCTCTGGAATTATCAATACTGGAGTTGTGGTCAAGGCGTCCTTCAGCGCCTGGAAGGAGACCTCACAAGCCTCTGTCCATACAAACGGGCTGTCCTTCTTCATCAGAGAGGTCAAGGGCTTGGCTAGCCTGGAGAAGTCCTTCACAAAGCGTCTATAGTAGCCAGCCAACCCAAGGAAACTCCTAACCTCTGTCACAGTGCGAGGTCTATGCCAGCTCTTCACTGCCTCAATTTTAGCTGGGTCTACTGAAACTCCCTCAGCTGAGATCACATGTCCAAGAAATGACACCTTGTCCTGCCCGAATTCACACTTGCTGAACTTGGCATATAGCTTCTTCTCTCTCAGAGTCTCCAAGGCTGTCCTCAAATGCTGCTCGTGTTCCTCCCGACTCTTGGAGAATATTAAGATGTTGTCTATGAACACGACTACTGACTTATCCAACTGGGCTTGAAAGACTCTCTACATCAGATCCATGAATCTCGCGGGTGCATTGGTCAGTCCAAACGGCATCACTGTGAACTCGTAGTGGCCGTATCTGGTCCGGAAGGCTGTCTTCTCTATATCTGACTCAGCTACAGCTATCTGATGATATCCGGAACGCAGGTCAATCTTGGAGAACACCTTAGCTCCCCTCAGCTGGTCGAACAAGTCATCGATCCTGGGCAGTGGGTACTTGTTTTTGATCGTGACATTGTTCAGCTCCCTATAATCAATGCAGAGTTTCATGCTTCCGTCCTTCTTCTTGACGAAAAGCACAGGAGCGCCCCAAGGTGAGACACTGGGTCTGATGAAGTCCTTATCTAGTAGTTCTTGCAATTGTTTCTTCAATTCCACCATCTCTGTAGGGCCCATCCGGTAAGGAGCCTTGGCAATCGGTCCGGTACCGGGTATGAGGTCGATGTTGAATTCAACCTCTCTCAGCGGTGGTAGTCTAGGTAGCTCCTTTGGAAAAACTTCGGGGTACTCCGACACAATGGGAACGTCGCTCCTGAACTTCGGATCCGTCCTCAGATCCTGGGCATAACAGTAGTAGGCAATCGCGCCCTTGGACACTTCCTTCATCAGGGATAATGCCGATACAACCTTCACAGTCGGCTGCTTGGGCTGCATTCGGTATGATACTGTGATCCCTGTGGCTGACTTCAAGAGGAGACGATGCTCTGCATAGTGTAGTCTACCTCTGTACCGTTGTAGCGTGTCCATGCCCACAATTATGTCAAATCCCATGCCAGGGAAGACAATGGCATCGAGAAGAAAGTCTGCTCCCTTGATGTGTATGCTCAGATTCTTGCACTGTTTACTGCATTTGATCAACTCTCTGGATGGAAACAAAACGGAGCAATCATAGATATCCTTTGTGGGGGCATTTATCTTAGTATGAAATGCTTGGGATATGAAGGAGTGGGAGGCTCCAGAATCGAACAGGACGGTGGCCTCCACTCCATTAATTTGGAATGTGCCTGCAATTATTGAGTGAAGTTTTAAGGTTTCTAGTTAACTCTTCCAAAGTAGTTGTTCAAGGTTAATTGGTATACCTGTGATGACCGTTCCATTGCTCTTTGCTTGAGCCTGGTCCAACACATTCAGCCTGAACTCTAAATTTCCAGCTCCTACACGAAGAAATAAATTCTTAGAATTTCTATTCTTATTGAAAGCTTTATGAGCAGTTTAATGATTACAAAGCTGAAATTGTAAAGTACATGGCTAGATCTGTCTAAAGGTCAGGTTTAATCGGCCAGGTTTCAGGTGAGTCTGGTTAATAATAGGTGTGGGGGCCGTGTTAGGCTTGATTCTCTTCACCCCATGGTAAATTAGTCTGGCTGCTCCTCCAAATATTAGCACATCACCTGACTTCAAGAGGATCTTGGTAGCAAGGTCCATCCTCTTCTGGTCACCGAATAGGAACTCCGCGTCGTCTCCAAATGACATGAAAACCACTAGAACTCCTTTGGTGATGGATTCTAGGGATTCATCCTTATCTTGATGCAACCCTAGCTTACCTTCTTTTCCATAAAAATTGATGATGCAGACATCTGAGGTTATGTCTGGAACAGGCTCATCCTCCAACTCTTGTGCTGTCTTAACTACAGCTCCAATGATGGTCTGCAACTCTTCCGGGATTGGTGGCACCTCCACCTCTTCATAACTCTTGGTGATGTGGTTCCACTGCTTACCTAGGCACATGATCTTCACCTTCATGGTTGAACCGTTCTTGAAGGTAGGGGTGTAAAAGTTTCCTCCTTTCACACCTGACTCCTTGATCATGAGGATCAATGCATACTGGACTGCTGGGGTCAAAAACTCCCGTAATAGAATCATCCCGGGTCTCAACATCTCACACTTCTTAGGTGGGTGTGGTTTGGCTTCAAAAGGGATGGTGGGTGTGGAGATAGGTAATATAGGAAAGCAAATATCGAAAGCTGAATGAAAACAATGATTCTTATTAAGCAGTTTAGGATAAGGTTCACATCTGGCAATGAAAAGTGCACAATAAAAGAGGGATTTATAGTTCATCCCTTTTACATTAAGAAAGAAAAAAATAGCTAGTGAGATGTAAAGAAAGTAACATCTAAGCTTCTTCGCTAGGATAATAGTCCTCACCATGTGTACTCGGGCCATCCCTCGCTGCTTCAACACGGTCCACCAGGTTGAGGACCGGTGCTTTGCCTGGCCTCTGAGGGTAATTTTGTCTCGGCCTTTGTGATTGGTTCTGGGCAGGGCGGCTGGTAGAGGGTCCAGCACCTTCTGTGCCACCTCTACCTCCTCCTTTTCCTGTAGCATTGGCAGTTGGGCCTCTAGTCGCCGACCTGGTGTGTGGCTTGTAGTTCCTGGAATCCGGGTTCGTGAAGCATTCGAATCCCCGGTGTCCCATCCTACCGCAATAGTTGCACTCCACCAAGTTTCCCTTACAGTCCTTGCCCGGGTGGTCTTTCTGGCACCACTTGCAGAAATACCTTCTCACCGGGTTGTCTCCCCTGGGTGGTTCGTAGCGGAGAGGCTTAACATTAGCATTAGAAGGGACGATGGCCTTCTCGTTCCCTCCCTTGAAAAATTTTCCCCTCCTTTCATGAGTCTGAGGGGGTCCTCTTCCATTTCCTCCTCCATTGTCATTCCTCCTCTTGCCTAGCACAGAATCCTGATAGGCAATGGTGGTCTCGCAATCGTTCGCATCATCAGCTAGTTCCTGTCGTTACAAGATGTGTTAGTGGGGAAATCTTTGCGTACCAGAAATTCTAACTCATATTCCATACATGTAGGGTCATCCCTCTGGTGGAACCGATCATAGTCATGATTTTGAAGTTCAAGCTGGTATGGAATTTGTCTACCAGATATCTTGGAGCGTAAGCTCCCTCTCCAATGACAGCAAGTAACTCCACAAATTTATTGTAGTACTCAGCAACAGAGAAATTCCCTTGCTTCAGCTGCTCGAACTCACTCCTCATCCTCTTCTGTAGATAGGATGAATAGAATTTAGCTCTCAGGGCCACTAGAAATGCCTGAAAGTCAAAGTTTGCCTGGGCCATCAGCTCGGCTCTAGCAGTCTGCCACCATCGATGCGCGGGTCCCTGAAGAAAGTAGGCCGCTATGTCCACCTGTCAATTCACTGGAACATGCAGAGAGGTGAAGGCCTTCTACATCTCGTCTATGTATTTCTCTAAGGTCTTCGATTCTGGTTGGCCTGCATAGATTGGAGGACGAAGGTCGTTAACCGCCTTCAGCCAGTTGAACTCCCGGGGACCATTGGGTGGTGGCGGTGGTGGTTGTTGAACTTGAGCCTGCTGTTGAGCCAGTGCAGCCGTCACAATCTGCGCTATGACCCCTGGGGTGACAGCGTCGGGTCCATAGCCTCGTGAAGACCCTGCTCCCCTTCCTCCTCTTCGAGACATTTAGCTGATATTGACGAATTTTTGTTACTTAGTAGATATGTCGTTAGGTCTAAGTATCTACGTAGTAAAGTATGTAATATTTATAACGTCCTAAGGACGGTTCGTAGGTACGTGAAGTAAAACGTAAGTAGTAAAGTAAGTATGGGTAAAGGTCACGCGCCTTTCTGGAATTCTCACTTCCCAATTCTACCCCAGTTCCCCAGTTTTAAGTGCACCTATAATCTAAGTATTTCACTCGGCTTGTTTTCTCGGGTTCAGAGCGTAACTACGCTCTGATACCACTTTCTGTAACGCCCCTATTTACCATAATTACAGCGGAAATAAAACTCTAAGGCGATTACAGACCATCGGGTTCCAAACACCCGACACCAAACCTCATCAATTACAACTTACAATTTACAAAAGCTACGGTCTGAACCTCGAGAAAAACTTAACACAAACATAATAGAAATTAAACACATTACCTCTCCACAAAACCTAGTCCCATCCCAAACACTCATTCTCTTCGTGGCCACCTGTAAATCAATTCGTACCTGCAAGATGAAACCAAGCAGCCCACCCCGAAAGGGGTGAGTCAGTTCCCTGGAATGGAACTGGTACTAATCTCCAAAACAGAACTTTAAAAATAACCTTTAAACAAGCAGTAACTTGGAATCAATATTTAAAACAAAACAGAGAAACAAGCACTTTAAAAATCACCAAGTCAAAGATAGCAAGTTAAAGATAGAGACAACAATAGAAAGGAAAGTAAGTAAACAAATTCACATCATGAGTTAGTGAGTGTCCAATGCCTTAGTTAGATTAAGTTCCAGTTAGGAGTAGAAAGACCAAGTAGTCACCAGGACTAGGAATGATTGATAGATAACGAAGAATCCAAAAACCCAAGAGTAGAATAAACCTCAACGCCAAGTACGTCCTTTTAGGACAGGGGATATACAACCCCTCTCTGTTAACTACGTCCACTAAGGACAGGGGATATACAGCCCCTCTCTGTTAACTACGTCCACTAAGGACAGGGGATATACAGCCCCTCTCTGTTACCGATGAAGACGCGCGCACGTCACCCAAACAAGACCCAGCTCATGGATGAAACGATATCCAGAGTCAAAGAAGAATTACCAAGATTGACATTTCCAAAATTCCCACCAGATCATTAACTGCACCAGAGCGATACCAAAACACTCAGTCCTACAGAGTGCAGAGGCGTAAACCCCGGGCAGATAATATCTAATGAAACAACCAGATAGAAGGAACCAGTAACCATGTATGTTGTTCATCCAAGGCTCAGTTAGTCATACAGGCTGAGTTAGTCACACAAACCATTTTTCCTTAATAAAACCATTTAGGCTCAGTTAGCATTTTTCAAAAACGTCCCTTAAGTCTGTTAGCAAGCATATGAGTACGAGAAATCGTACCTGGAATGTGTAGAGCAGTAGCCAAACAGAAAGTGTGAACTTCCACTAATCACCTATAATTAAGGTGTTCCAAGTATTGATCAGTTAAGTAGCTCACAAAGCTAAACACCTTTTACTCTTACTGGTTAATAGTTAAAAGTTTACAATTATCCTCACGTAGTATCCGGGCCAGGTTCAGTTAATTAACTCTTTTGTTAGGCCAATTTCATTTAATCCGGAATGATTTGAAGTTTTAACCTGAGAGCGGCCCAAACTCTCTTGGACTGTTTAAATGGGCTTTTGAAGTTCATAGACTTGGGCTCAGTAGGTCAGTCCAAGACCGTGTTACGTTTTTGCTATTTAAACTAAATTCCCTAAAAGGATTATGCGAGGTTTCGAACGTGCAACCCCGACTCAGTTCCAGGTTTATCTTTACCAACTACGCCATTGAATTTCATGTCTAAAAGATACGTCAAATTTTATTTTAATTACTTACTCTTAGCCATGGGATTAGTTTAATTAAACTTTTAAGTTATCGTTGGCTAATTATTACAACATTGATTAAAGACCTAAAGTTTAGCACAAGTATATATATATATATATTCTTCTAATTAGGTTTCCCACAGGGAATGTTAACATTATCTCTTAATATTTCTAATATATTTATATGCATATATTAGGATTTATCCCAAAACATTCTTTAAGAAATTTAATTACTTTTAATAACTCTTACACATCTAGTATTCACAAAGCATTTTATCTGCTTAGTTATTACCTATAGGATAAGGTATTTTATTTCTTTTAGTGATGCCTAATATATTATATATATATTTATACTAGGATTTACTTAAAACATTATTTATGTAGTTTTATTGTATTTAATTATCTCTATTAACTTTACACATATTAACATCTGATATATGGTTTAAAAATAAGGTATTTCCTCAAGCTTTAATTAAGTATATTAACTTCCACATTATATAATAAATAAAAATGTAGACTAGTTTAATTCCTTGATTTAATATAAGTTTCTATTTTATTTCTCTCATATAAGTTAGACCTGGCAATTCGGGTTGATGGGTCGGGTTGATATCAACCCTAACCCAACCCATTTAAAATATCATTAACCCAACCCAACCCAAAAATAATCGGGTTGAAGAATCATGACCCTAACCCAACCCATTTAAAATCATTCAACCCTAACCCAACCCACCCAACCCATTTTTTAAGCCAACGTAATCGACTTTAAACGATATGTTATGCAAAGAATCCAGAGTTCTACACAGTTTCCTATGAATTCAAAAATCTGATAACATGTGCTCTTTCCATAGGTTTCTTTTTATGAGTCCTATCTAGATTTATACATGATCCCAGTTAATCAAATAGAGAATGAAAATAAAACAAATGATTCATTCCCTAATCCAGATAGAAAATATCTTAATACAACGTCAAAATTTCATGTAGTAGGAAATCTAAAAGTGATTGGGAAACAAAAAACCATAAATAAAAACTGTTCGGGTTAAACCAACCAGGTTATTACTTTCCTCTTTTCAGCAACTACAGTAGCTTCAGGTCTGTTTCTATATTTTTTCTTTCTTCTATCAGTATAATATCATCTCTTCTTAATTAGTGAAATATGATCAATTAAATAATCAAACCAGCGAAATATCTAGATCAACTCCATATAATACTACTACTACTACTTGCTCATCCGATCACACCAAGGTTTCGAGATCTGAAATCAGAACTACTACGATTATGTGGTGTATAAACCGTTAGCAAAAGTGGTATCAAATGCAACTGTATCATTATTAGCAAGCATGGTAACTATATATCCATCAATCAATAGACGGTGAGAGGGTTGTTGGTGAAAAAGATGCAGAAGTAGAAGGGGAATGATTTTTGCTAGTATTCTTTCCTATATACTCATCAAACACCATGTACAACTCAGCTTTCAACCGAAAAGACTCACTCTTCAATAGTAATTGTAGTGGAACATGTCTATAGTAGAAAGATATGCATGACCATCTTCAGTTTCTTGCATTTCCGGACATCTCCTATTTCTGAGACATTTCCGGGATGAGAGACGACTACAAAATGACGTGTCCGTGCTTCATAAATACTAAAGCTAATTAAGAACAAAGAAAAATAAACAAAACTGATGAAATTGGCATGATGAATCCTCGAATAGTGGTAAAGTCTAGTTCGAAATTATAGAAGTTATGGAGTAACATATCAACCAAATAGACAAACACAAAAGGAGAAATAGGTTTTAAGAATCCTACCTACATAATCACAACAACAAGAAGCACTTCAAGATGACAAATGGCAGTACTGTCAAACAAGTATACGAGCATGCTTATCCAGAAATCAATATACTATCTTGTTATTGTCAAAAGAAAATAGAGACGAAAGAATGTGAAAAGGTGAAGAGGAAGAGACGAGAACGTTGTGATGCATGAGAAAAAAAAACATGAGGAAAGAAAAACAAACCTTTGGCCTAGATGAACAGCGGCACCTGAACTGGATATGTGAGAATGTTGCACCGCACCGCAAGACATTAAGGTTTTTAACCGTACACTAAGGTTTGACTGGGCCAGGTGAGCCAATAGGTAAAAAATTTTGGGCTAAGTATTATTTGGTCTGAAAATAATTTTATATACAAAAGTAATTTATATTTTTATTATTTATAAATACATTTTCGGGTTTCGGGTTGGGTCGTGGGTTTAGATCACTACCCTAACCCAACCCAAAAAATTAGGGTCTTACCCTAACCCAACCCAAAAAAATAAATGGGTCAATAATGAGGACCCAAACCCACAAAAATCGGGTTGGGTTCGGGTTGGGTTTCGGGTTGGGTTAAAATTGCCAGGTCTAATATAAGTATATATATGTAAACAATTTTTGCTTCACTTAAAAGGTAATACCCAAAATATTTATAAACATACTGGTATAAAATGTTAATTTAGGTTTTCTTATTTTCCCCAACCTAAAAAGTTTATTAACAAACCATACTTTAATTTTTGTTACATTAAAAACCATATATTATAAGTTATTCATATGAAAATTTCATAAACATAATTTTTAAACCCATTTACCCTTGTCCAAAAATTCCCAAATTTAATATATAATAACTATAACATTTTGGACATATTATAAAATTTATTTCATAAAAATATCTTTTTAAATTATCCAAATAATTCCATAATACTCAGAAGTTGCAAAAATTATAACTTACGTTTAAAATCTCAAAACCCATATTAATTTTATCAAAATAAACTAGATTTTATAAGGAATCTATGGTTAAAATTTCGTGTTAAAATACATTCGGGAAGACCATTAACTAAATCCAACAAGTTAGGTTTAAATTCTGGAATTATTATAAAAACTTATACTTTTAATTTGAAACGATCTAATCTCGGCCATCCGTTTCTTATAACTACAATCGGACGGCTGCTGAAACTTGAGTTCTTCATCCGCCCTCAAATCGACTCGAGTACTAAATTCACAATTTCTCTCAATCCACAGAACGAAATCGAGTGATTCTTGTTCCATTGAACTCGAAATTTCCTTGCGGTTCTAATGATACCAATTTCTCTAGCTAACATTCCGTATACAGCAAGAACGATTCTGGGTTCGTGAGTTAGGTTTCTATGGGTTTCAAATTCGATTTTAGCAAAATTCTCTTAATCTAATACATAATAGATGAAATTGGTACATGGGTTAGGTCGACAATACAATACCGATCAGCTACATCGGAGGAATTGAAAGGATAACTCACCGGAATTGCAATAACGGAGGAATACGAATTCGGATTCTGGAAAAGTTCAAACTTTCGAGCTGTTCGTGAAGCCGACTTTGAAGCTCTATAAATTTCAGTACAGATCGAGTCAGACTATGTGTGTGGGCTTAATCGAAAGAAGAAACTTATCTCTACATATTGATAACAAGAACTCACTCTAACTCGCAACACACAAGAAGAAATCAAAGTCGAAAGTTACAAGTTTATACCTTGCAGTTTTTATGATTTCATGTGATGTTGAATCGGAAACTTAAGGCAACTATATCCTCCAAACGGTTACGAATAAGCCTTGGTCATCAACATGAAAATTTTAGAGGGATTAGAGATCTTCAAAACAAGCTAAAGAAATCAAATTTTGGTTGAGAGACGAAGAAGTTATGATCGAACGAAGTTTACCTGAATTTGGTGAAAAGCTGGAAAACTGGGTACAGGTTTCGCAAGTAGGCAACTTTAGATCGAATTTGGGGCTGATGTATAATGAATTAGGGTATGTGTGAGTAATGGTTGGAAAGAGGACGTTTTGGAGAAGAGAATGAAAAAGACGGCATTGAAAAATACTGAGAGATGAGTGAGATATAGCCGTCTAAAGTTAGGGAAAAATCACTGATGGAAGTTCCGATTTTTATGCTAAGTGTAGGCGACCCGTGACAGTGTGACACGTGGCATATTTCAAATTTTTGGCTCTAAACTTCAATCTATCATAACTTTGGCAAGGATGATCCGTTTTTGACGTTCTTTCTATCGATCTTCATGGTTTTCCATAACCTATTTATTGGTATAGGTTTCATGGGCTGGTTTGACCATTCTCAAAAAGTCAACCCTAGCAAATCTTAATAAGCTTTAGGGTTTCTAGGATTTTATATTGACTTTTGTGCTTCAAATCATGCTCCAAATATTTCTAAAATCTTTATAATATAATTGGAGTCTAGGAATTTTCCCAAGATTTATTGACTTATAAATCTTGTTGTTAAATTCATATTACTATATAATAAATTAATTTAATTTGTATTATTATTTAGGGTTTAAAGTAAGAAGTCCCCTAAATAATTTTTAAATAATACTATATATTAAGTTGGTGTGTAATAATAATATTTAGGGTTTTTATAAAAGAAATCCCCTAAATTAATGTAAATTAATTTAAGGGTATTTCATATTAAGTGTGGCAAAGTTGATAAGTTAGGAAATTGTCTAAGTTCACGAGGCTAATTCATGCTTAATTATCTACGTTTTGACTTTAAATTTCTTTTTTATTGTCTTGTTTATGCTTTATTGTTATATTTGTCTCCTATGATTGGTTTGTTGATTTTTCAGAGTAAAACGCTCAAGAAAATACTTAAACAAAGTCTTTAAAACTTGATTCAACCAATGGAAGTCAAACAGGGAGTCAAATGATGATTGTTAAAGAAAAATGAGCTAAATTACAAGTGGTCAAAGTCTTGGTCAGGGATGTATACCTAGACCAACCCTTCAGTGAACATTCTACCAAGTTTTCGAGGTGGTCAATGTATGCATCCTGGAATATAAACGCGGACCATCCTAAGGCAAATCATTCTGCCAACTTTTAGAGGTGGTTCAGGTTTACGTGCTAACTATAAACTTGGACCACACTAGAAAGATCTTTTGCCACGTTTTAGATATGGTCCTGTAATAATAGGCTGGAATTAACCCATACAATTATCAGAAGAACGTAATTATATCTCCGTGAGATATAAAAAGAAAGATTGATAAAATTTTGGAGATCTGGATGGGGATGAGACAGTAGATAGCAGTCTGGGGCGTTAGAGAGCAAATTAGGGTTTTGAACTTGTTTCTTCATTATTTTATTAGTTTTGAGTTTTCTGAGAGAGATATTGGAGATTTTGACTATTTTCTGGGACAAAGCCTTCAGTCAGAGTTTCCTCTTGTTCTTCCCCTTTAATACTATTCTTTACAGACTTCTACATGGTTATTATGTCTATGTTGGAGTAGTACTTTTACATTCTGGTTTGCTATGTAATTCAAACTCAAGGTTTCATTATCTTGTGAATTTACTAGTTTTAATCAGATTAAAGTACTTGTTATGTGCTCATATTTCTTCTCTGGTGATTTGCCCAATTATTAGGGTTTATTAGTTTGTTTGCTTACAAGTGAGAACTGCGGCATTCAATAGACTACAGGAACAGTACTTGTTAGTTTAGAGATGGCAATTTCTTTAAAATACTAACTGATTATCAAACTAGATTATTCTTAAAGTTGTTGGTAATTAGGAAATTCATAACGAGAGTTTAAGTTTGGTAATTGTTGATTAGATTTCACCGAGCAGGAGACCGAACGTGGAATAGTTTTAATCTGGGATTTTAATCTAGAATTTGGTAAGCACATTGAGAAGGGAACCAAGGATTTAAGGAATAGTGAATCGGGATTTCTCTCATAATTATCAAGAAAACCAATATTTTCCTTTTTACAGTCATTATTCTAGTTCTTGTTTATTTTATTTAAATTTAGAGTTTAGAAAACCAACAATCAAACCCCCAATTTTTTGTTATTTGTTTTCATCGGTTTAATATTTAAATTTAGATACAAATTTAAACTAGACATTGCCTCCTTGGTTTAATAACCTTAGGGATTACCTTAGGAAAACTTGCTACAAAAGACAGATACACTTGTTGTATTAAGTTTTACCCCCATCAACATCATTCAAAGTACGACTAGCATAACAAATTACTTGAAGAATTTTATCCAATTTCTGACATAAACAAGCCCCACTACGTAATCACATATTATTTTGAAAGGCAAAGACTCATCAGAAGATACCACAATAGGTGTAGAAATAAGCTTCTCTTTCAACATTTTAAAAGCTGCTAAACACTCATTAGAAAAATGAAAGTTAACATCTTTTGCAAGTAAATGACATACATGCTTAGTAATCTTGGAAAAGTCTTTAATAAATAATCTATAAAATCCAGCATGTCCAAGAAAACTACGAAGAACCTTAACAGAAGTAGGAGGTGGAAGTTTCTTAATTACCTCAATTGTAGCACGGTCCACTTCAATACCTTTTGATGAAACTTTATGTCCCAACACAATTCCTTCCTGAATCATGAAGTGACATTTTTCCAAATTCAGTAATGGATTCGTCTCCTCCCACTTGGCTAGAATAAGATCAAGGTTCTCCAAGAAAGATTCAAAGGTTAATCCAAAACAGAAAAATAATACATGAAGACCTTAATACACTTTTCAATATAATCAGAGAAAATGGCCATCATACAATGTTGAAAAGTAGTAGGAGCATTTCATAATCCAAAAGACATTCTTTTATAAGCATAAGTCCTAAAGGCAAGTAAAAGTAGTCTTACCCCGATGCTTTGGAGCAATGGGGATCTGAAACTAACCTAAATAACCATTTGCTAACTTTTCAAGCATCTGGTCAATAAAGGGTAGAGGAAAGTGATCCTTACGGGTGGCATTACTTAATTTCCTGTAATGAATACAAACTCGCCACCAAGTAGTAATGCGTTGAGAAATTCGTTCACCTTTCTCGTTAGAAACCATAGTTCTTCCTCCCTTTTCGGTACTACCTGTACTGAGCTCACCCACATGCCATCTGAAATAGGATAAATAATTCTCACATCAAGTAATTTAATTACCTTTTGTTAACTACATCTTTCATAACGAGGTTGAGATGTCTCTGGGGCTGTGCTAATGGTCGGTAGTCCTCCTCCATGTAAATCAGATATGAGCACAACTGAGGGCTAATTCCTTTGATATTTGCTATCGACCAGCCGATAGTTGCAGTATGGTTACGCAACACCTTCAGAAGTTGCTTCTTCGATGCACCTGTCAAATCAGAAGAAATGATAACTAGTAACCCAAATGGTGCAAGTCACATGTCAAATTTCCCACTTAAACCTTCACTTTCTCTCTCTCCTCTCCTCCTCATCATCATCATTTTCATGTTTTGTCTTCCTCACAGCCCTCTCCTATGTTTGAACACGACCAACAGCACCACCAGCAAGGACAAACATTGTTCTCTTCATATTTTCACTCCAAATATTCCACTTAGATTGATTATTATTGGTTTTTGACAACTAAAGATAAGTTCCTCCTTCTTCAAGCTTCAATTTGAGCTAAATATATCCACCATCTTCTCCACCATTGTTGTTATTCACAAGCTGGTAAGGGTTTAGTTGATTTCACACCCTTAAACTCATTTTTAGGTTTAAGTCCTTCATTAAAGCTTAATATTATGTTAAAACCTTGAGCTTAAACCACTTATTGTTGGTTTTAATGAAACTTGAATTTTGAGTTCTTCCCATGGCCTTCTATGGCCGAATTTGACATTAAAAAGTGGGGCTTTCTGTTGTTGAAGCTATTTTATGGTTTTAAAGCTTTAATAACAATATAAAGAAAGGTTTAGAAGTGATTTTAAGGCCTAAGGTGTAACAGCCCAGTTCCCACTGTTGTGATATTGTCCGCTCTGGCACGCAGGCCGCACGATTTTGTTCTTAGGGTTTCCTAACCCCAAAAGGCCTCTCAACAAGGAGAGGTATCCCCACCCATGTAAGGAATGGTTTATTCCCCTCCAATCGATGTGGGAGGTAAACCTCAAGGGTATTACACTCCACCCCCTTGGGAGCCCAGCGCCCTCGCGGGCCACACTGGCACACCGACCTGGGTCTAGCTCCGATACCAACTGTAACAGCCTAGTTTCCACTGTTGTGATACTGTCCACTCTGGCACGCAGGTCGCACGGTTTTGCTCTTGGGGTTTCCTAGTCCCAAAAGGCCTCACAACAAGGAGAGGTATCCTCACCCATATAAGAAGTGGTTCGTTCTCCCCTTCAATCGATGTGGGAGGTAAACCTCAAGGGTATTACGTAAGGTGACTTATGCTGATTTTTGGATGAAAGAAGAGTGTATATTCTTGCTTTATCTTTGAGCATCGTAGACTGGTTATTGATTGTGTGCTTCTGTTTGAATGCTATGTGATCCCTTAGACATTGGGGATAACACTAGCTTGGACCCAATCTAAGTCGAGAAAAAGGTAAACCTAAGTCTATCCATGTTTGTACCCTAAGAGGATGTGTGTTATGATTGGTTCATTAGACTACGGGAACACCTCTTGTAGTCAAGAAATGTGGAATTTTTTGTTGGACCTCTGAATGGTCAATGAAGAAAGGTAAAAAGGGTATGGAAATACCTTGTGATCAATGTGTGTGAATTGAAAGAATGATTGTTTGGCAAGATGAAATTTATTGATATTTGAATGCCTTATGGGCAGCCCTATCATTACGTGTGAACACTAAACTATAAGATGTGAATGTGGTTGAAACTATGTGCTTTGGGTTAATTGTATGGAATGTTGATAAGAAAATGAGATGAGTATGAATAAATCAAATGAATAAGAAATGGTTAGGATCGAGCCCCGAAGACACCTCCTTTATGAAGGTGTGTGGTTATTTATGCTTGGCATTAAGCCCAGACGACACCTTCTTTATGAATGTGTGTGGTTATTTATTCTTGGAATCAAGCCCTGACGACACCGGTGTGTGGAAGGGTCTAGTATCTACTCTATGGTTAAAGGTGTCATTGGGGTTTGCACACTAAAGGGTCTAGATTCATGAAAAAATGTTTGGGAAAGGTTTTCCCTTTGTGATTGTTGTGGGAAAGGTTTTCCCTTTGTGATTATTATAGGAAAGATTTTCCCTTTGTGAGTATTATGGGAAAGGTTTTCCCTTTGTGATTATTATGGGGAAGGTTTTCCCTTTGTGGTTATTACTGGGAAAGGTTTTTCTTTTATGTTTCACATTGTACCCTTGGAATATGACTTGTAGGAAAGGTTATCTCTTGTGCTAGGCCACGGGCCTTGGTTATGAATTGTGGTATAGTGAAAGAAAGAAATAAATAAAGAAAGGAATGAAGAAACAAAGGAAGATAGATTCAATGAGGAAAATGAAATAAAGATCGGAATTGTGTCCAAGTATACTATTAATATTGGAATGTGTAAATGAGCTAATTGTGATATTGATGTAGGCAAAAGGAATTAATATGGAATGATGGAAATGAATGCGACATAGGAACTTATATGCTTATATTGGAAGATTTTTGTAATGGTATGAGATATGTTTTATGCTTGGTTTGCATTGAAGTCTTTGTGGTTAACTTGTGCTTGTGATGACTGTGGCAACAAGGTGAATTGTAACACCCTTACTCATAATTCTTGTATTAAACACCATCGCAACATAATTAAATAGCTGATTCACAGTGAAAAATAAAAACCGAACATACTATCGATGGGTGATACCGCCACTGCTTACCCATGTGAGAAGTGAAGCGTCCAAGCACAATATACAACAACACACTGTGATGACAAGAGATAGCTAACCAAAATACATACATACAACGCCAAATTCGTAACTAGTGAGCAGTCTAGTATCCAAACCGTGTACAACCGTAGTACAATACAAACAAGGTCCAAAAGTGCGATAAAGTGTACCGCTAACTACCCCCAAAAATAGTCTGCGCTCTGGCTTCGATCTCGATCAAACACCTTTAATATGTTTGCCATAAAGGTTAGGACAACCGCTGAGTATGCTAAGGTATAATCTTCATGAACCCTTAAACTCCTTAAGTTAATTAATCGAGTTATCATGCGGTTCATTTCATGATATTCCGTTTTACAGATATATAATAACAACTATAAATGCGATAAGTAAACATCCAACCGTTCATCCAATATAACACACACAGTTCCGCATATAATAATGCATGCAGGCAAAATAACAATAAGCGCATAAGATAACGATACAAGGGTTGTTTCATTTGAACGATTCCCATTTATTCGACCTTCAAGGCTCTTTCATTTGTTATCCATATTTACGAGTGTTATTCACGCATCGTACTAACTTGCAACTAGTGTGCGTTTACTCATTTTTTAAAACTTTAATTCATAACTCTTGACAGACATTGTGTTGAGATAACCCGTTTATGTACTCCGTACTTTGTGTTTATTAGGGAAGTGGCCCGTGCACCAACAGCAGTGCCCTCTGACCAACGATATGAAGATCTCTGGATTTCCTCTTTGCCTTTGTGAAGGTGTATATAACGGTCGTAGCCATGCACCAACAGTAGTGCCCTCCGACCAACAATCAAATGTGGCTCGCTGGATTTCCATAACGAGTGTACCCAATTTGGTAGTCCTCTATAGTGATCACTACGTGCAACCAGGTAATCAGTGATTCCCCTCATATAACATTTCCTTTCACCATGTGATTAAGTTTGCTTAATCGTCTTACCTAAGATCTATTCTTAGGTTATAGTGAATGTACAATCTCCATATAGTTGTCTTCTAGGTCTTACACATTACCTATAATTCATCTAGGTCATTTTTTATATTCAAATACATATGCTTGTGAGGACGGTAATACCGATCCTCTGCCTAAGTTAATTATCCAAGTCTCATCAAGGCAAACATCATCGATCAAATCCAATCTTAGGCGAGTAATTGAGTAGAGGTAGACGGGGTCAATAGGGGTTCATATCATAAGAGGAACTGGCTCCAAGGTTATACAAAGGTAGATGTGGGAATAAGTGCAAAATTGAAGGCTATACTTACTAGGATTGGTGGGACGCATAACAATGGGACTGCAACACAAATATCCCATGCTTGCGGGGGAAAAGAAGACGTGGTAAGGTATTGCTCAAAGATATTGGGGGTTTTTGGTTACTTCGGTAAAAGGATTATTAGAAGTGTATGTATGATTAGGAGTATTGTGTGTGTCTGACATAGTCCATATGCGAGTAGAATGATGCATATTGGTGTAAAGTGTAATGTCTAGAGCTTGGATGCTAGAAAAATAACGTTGAATGCCACACGAAGTGAGCATGGGGGTTAGGTTGGGTTCTCTTTTTCCTCCTTGGGCTTTTTCCCACTGAGTTTTGCCTGATGAGGTTTTAATGAGGCCTGTTTTTAACTCACCCAACTGACATTTGTCAGGTTACGTTTAAATTCAATAAAAGGCAAATGCCTAATTATAAAAAAAACCTAGGATGATTAAGGATAATATGATGTATCTCGTTAATCGTATGTGCAATATTTCCTTAGTCAATAATCGTAACTCAATTCAAGTTTACTTTAGGCATTACCTCAGTCAGAAAGACGTCCACGCACAATTAATAAACGCGAGATAGTCGGCATTTAAATAACATAAGCATAGCAAATATATAATCACCCATATTGCTCTTAGCAAACATCCACACATATATGTTTGAACCCAAGGAAATCATTAGGAGCAATCGAACCACACAATCACATACCATTCACCAGGGTAGAAGATGCTACTTGCGATCCCGAGCCCGTCCTTTAAAACTCTAGCTCTGGAATACGAGGCTAAGTAGTAGCTCCCTTTAATCTTAAACATATCTGGTACCCCCTTAAAGTTAACCCCGATGTTTGTTTATTCATTATTAGTCGGGTTAGCGTTTTAGGGTGTTCGAATTAACGTCACCCCGTCGTCAGTAATTAACACGGTTGTACAAATGCTACAACCTTAGGATTAAACTTTTACATGAATCTCTTTTTATCCATGAGTACATATATACATATACATATTCATACAGTTATTGTTACTATATGTTACTTGTTATAATTGACCTTTTAAGTATTATTAAT
The DNA here is from genome assembly GCA_023374045.1 of Limonium bicolor. Lineage (NCBI taxonomy): Eukaryota > Viridiplantae > Streptophyta > Magnoliopsida > Caryophyllales > Plumbaginaceae > Limonium > Limonium bicolor. The sequence continues at coordinate 116,739,809 of CM041780.1, forward strand.
CTTTAACATTTAAATTCACAGTTAACTTATGAGTTGGTCAACTTGACCCTCTTGGTCAACATATACAATTCAACACTGTTATATAACCCATAATATAATTCCTTGAATTATATAATTCCATTGTTTGTATCTCTTTATACTATAGCATTAAATCTTTATGTATAATGTTATGTAATGTAATTCCCACCTTATAAAAACCCCACCTCACTTTATTTAATTCCTCAATTAGTTATGTAACTTATAACACTCCAAATAATCATACTCCACTTATATGAATTATAAAACTCTTTTAATTCATACTAACTTCCATTATTTCACGTGAGTTACAATTTCCTTCGTATTACTCTCACATACTAACATTTAGATCTCATGTCTAAAGCTAGTTAATATGGTTCCCAACCACGTAACCATTACTTTTTAATTGTCAAATCCTAAACTTTATTGTATAATTTATAATTCCTTATATATACTCATATTTATCATATGAATGATAAAATTCTTATAATTAATACCAACTCCATGTAAGGACATTATGACCATAGTCTTAATTCTATGTCATGTAATCTTTCAACCTTATATTATATTAATCTTTAATTCCTTATAATTCTCGGCATAGCACCATTTTATTTAATTATCGCATTTTGCCCACAAATGTTATATACTTACAATTACATTATAAATCATATCTTATAAATCTAAATCCTTATTTAATTCATTACAAGGTGTTATTCTAACTTATTTAAACTTCCGAACAACCCCAAATGTCATTCCTCAATTTTCACCCCATTTTTCCCAAATTACAAAGTGACCCACATACTTTATAAATTTTAATTCAATTCCCAACTTATATCCTTTATAAGTCTTTTAATTTAATATCAAAAATCCACCAAAAAATTCTGAATAGACCCCAATGTTGGTCTGTTCTGATTTTTACACCAAACTTTCTAAAATTACATTTTGACCCCATAAGTTTTCCTAAACTTACAAATCACTACCAATTTTTCCTTAAATCATATTTCATATATTTATTTCTCTTAATTGGTCAAACCCTAAACTTTTCCTCCTAAGTAGACCAAGAATATGCCTTGACCTATATTTCCCAATATTTACACTTTGACCCCCATATTTTCTAAACTTTACATTTAACTCCTTATTTCTTCCTAAATTCCGATTCAATATTTTCTCTCTCCTAAGTTGGTCACAACTCCAAAGTCCACCCATGTTTGACCCTAATTCGGTCTTGACCACATTTTTCTAGAATTTATGAAATGACTCCAAGTATTTTCCTAGGGTTTTCATTTAACCCCTTAACTTTATTAAACTTATAATTTCTATTATTCACCAATACTACCTCAAACTTTCGGTTATTTTACTATACCATAATCCAAATTTTATTTCCTTAAAACCTTTAACCAAACTATATGTTATATCACCATTATATCATTAATATAATTTCTAAGGTTATTTAAGGCACTTTTTCTCCTTAAATTTAACCCAACACTTCCTAAAGTATAACAACTTTTGGAGTGTACCCAAATCACTCATTTTATACTTATGTCACCAGATTTTAGCCCATAGCATCACATATCATAACCTATGCTTTTATAGCATATAATATACCTTAAAAACTCTAAAAAGCAAGCCTAAACATTTGGCCAACATAAAAATCATAACATAAACTTAAAGTATGTTTTAAATGTCCATAAACACCAATCAACTTTTGACCATATTTTTCCCAAGCCCTAAATATTTGGCTTAATACATATTTGGTCCTTAAACTTTGTAATGTTAATAAATAAGTAATTAAATCACCAACTAACATAACCAAACATGTTTATATAATTTCATGTTCATTATTAGTTCATAATAGACCATTTTTACCAGATTAATTTTGGCCATAATAAATTCCCCACAATAATAACACTTAAAACATAAAATGTGTCTTAAGGTAAAATCTTACTCTTAGTTTCTCCAAGCTAGTTTTCTCCTCCCTTAACTCACAGCCCTATTTGTAATATAGAGTGGAGTTATATCTTTGCATAAAACTTGAGTTTAAATGATGCTTTAAGAGTTCTATAGTTTAGATTAGGGTTTACCTTTGTAACACCCCAACCGTTAATCTCGTCATTACCTCTTAAATTGACACCAATTACTCTTACTCACGCAGCGGAACTCTAATTACAACGAGGGGTGAAACAACGCCGTTAGCCACCCATATGGCTAACCAGGCCTATCTCACATACAGTAACGGTCTGATGGACTGGATCAACCGAGTACTTCATACAAATACAATACTCATTTCACTTCTTTACTATACCGAGTCTACATTATACGGATGCCGATAACATACTCGGACTTACACCTCATTCAAATGCATAAGTAATTACGATCTAACTACCCACGCTTCATAACTGTCCCCGTCCTACTCTCTCGAACGGTGGTCAGCTTCAAGTACCTGCACACTAAAAACGTTCCCCCTAGGGGGTCAGCTTACGCTGCGCATGAAATTCGCATATACCGCGTGCTAACCGCGGTACGCCGACTACTTTGGGTCGGATATACATGGAGTTCATTTTAATCAAACAACATGCATCATGGCAGTACAATATATATGTATATCACACAAGGAATCTACATCCAATCACGGAACACGATTCCTAACTAACATAACAATGTTGTTAGTGGTAACTGGTTACTCTTAGGCATTGAGGGTTATTCCTCACTATGCCTTGTTTACTTATTCAATACCTCACCCTCTCCTCGGGTTACTCATTCGTATACACACCCATTCTCTTGGGCTACTCATTCTTATACTTACCCATTCTCTCGGGTTACTCATACATATACTCACCCCTTTCTCTCGGGTTATTTATACTCGTATCTCACTCCACACACTTGGGTTATTCATACTCAAGCTCTTGTAGATTCTCGAGACACTACAGGTCTCCTACGTCACGCTTGTTACTCTTATTACATACTTAAGCCAAACTCATGGCTCTCTAGCATAGTCTTACTTCCCCGGTTTCGACCCTACTCTGGGTCTAGCATGGTGGGAAGGTTCAACTAGCTCACGGAACTCTCTCTTAGTTCCTATCTCTTTTACTTAGGTCCGACTACTCTCGGACTACTCTCGTTCCCATACACTCCTCTCTCGGAGTTATAGTAATATCATGTATATTAGTCTAGAAGCATCAGTCTCGATGTTTCTAATGACTTTGAGAACTTTACTTAAATTCGGGTAATCTTAGGTTTAAGGGTTACCCTCACAATCATATGCTTGTACATTCGGATATTTTCTTATACCGGGTAAAATCCTCATTAGAGGTCGACCGTATCTCAAGGGAGTCACATAGTCCCTTAGGTCTCTTTTACCTTTCTTATATGTTTACATCATTGGACTAACTTCAATCCTCTCGATGGAGGTTCATTTATCTCTCCACTCATATTTATTTCGTGGATTGTTTCAATAAGGTTTCTAACCGTTATCGGGTATTTACTCAACCCGTACATCTCCTCACGTTCTAGGGAGTTCATATGTTTACGATATCGTTATACTTTAATCGATAGTTTATGTGTTTGCATATTTCCATTGCTTATGACTACCCGTTCTACGGTTATTAGTCAATCAATACTCACTATGAGTCGGTCTTAGCACTCTGTTAGACCACACCGGCATACAAGTATGTTAGCTCATACAACATACATCAAGGCATACATAATCAAACAAGGGATTATTTTCATGCTTAATCTTGATTAACCGCACACAAACCACAAATCATAGTAACCTCGGTTAGCACGGGGCATGAAAAATCATACCTTTCACCGGGTTTTACTTTTACCGTGCATCTCACCGTCCTCGGGTCACGCACGACTCTCTGATAATGTTTCAAAATTATTATTAATACTAAGCTTATACGGTACATAATAAAATGCTATTCCCGTATTTACCCCGTTATCCCGTTTACTCGGTTTTACTCTTGTTAATTTGAGTTCTTACTTCTCACTCACTTCTAACACCTTCTTACACTTCCTAGGGCCTTCACATGTCACCAAACAAGGCCTTAACATCTTATAACATCATTAACATTTAAACCCCCATCATTTAAACCCTTTAAAACACTCTCTGTAGGTTTCTGGGGGTGGTCCGGGACTTGGTCCATACCCTAAGTCCCGGACCAATCACAAAACAAACTCTCGGCCAAAAATAATGCATGGTCCGGGACCTTGTACCTAGGCCAAGTCCCGGACCAATATGGGTGTGTACTCTCGGCTAGAAAATTGTATATGGTCCGGGACTTGGGCATAGAGCTAGGACCCGGACCAAACAAGCAGGCAACTCTCGGGGGTAAAAATAGGGGTGGTCCGGGACTTGGTCCTGGACCTAAGTCCCGGACCCTGCTACAGATTTTGCAAAATTTACAGTTTCCTCATCTGTTACAGGTTCTCTCTTTACCCAATGATTAACCAATCTCCACCAACTAAAACCCTCATGTTTTAGCATCTAATTACCCACCTAAACCACCTTAACCAACCACCAAGTACACTCATCAATTCTAATTATTTTCACCCAAAATTCACTTACACTTTCATAACTTGTTTCCTTGTTTTCTAATACTCTTGTAACAGATTTTGGTGTTGCCTCCCCCATTCAATACTTCATTCATTAATGCCATTACCAGCACCCAAATGACATTATCCTCACTGCTAACACACTCTTCTTCTTGGTTTGATTTTCAAACCATTAATCACTCACCTAACACTTCTTAAACCAACTAGTTTCTTCCTTATAATGGAACACCCAAGTTCATAATCTCCAAGGAAATTTTGACAGCACTTGCCTACTTCTCAAGCATATTCACCACACATAAAACAGCTCATAAACACTTCTTCATTCCTGTTTAATGAAACAAAACAACTACAATACTCCAAATTTCCCTCTTGTTTACACATGTACACTAGTTTAGTTTCTAGGTTTATTTGCACACATAAACCTCATTTAAACATTCTCTTTCAACTCAATATTGTCGTATCATTACTACTCAAGCTCAAGGTTGTTTATACAGCCCCAACATAAGTTTCCCCAAGGCAAATTAAACCAACACAAGGTAAGCCCATTACCTAGTTCATTCTTCTCGGTTTTTACTCCTTTCCTTCCTCTTCCTTTTGCTCCATCTTCCTCTTATTGTTTTCACACCAAGCAGAGGAGCATAGATTGCCAACTACAATCATATCCCCACACACATATATCAAGCTTATTAATTTAATTTTTTTCCACACAACAACTAGTGTTTCAAGAACTAGTTTTTAGGCTCTAGCTTAGATATTACCTTAGAATATTCAAAAGGAGAGCTTGGCAATCAAATGGAGCATTTCCAACACTCCACAAGGTCAAGGTGTTCACGGCTGAAACGAGAGAAGATTTTCAACGTGAGGAAAAATTTCCCCAAATTGCAAAAACAAGTTTGAAATGGCCAAAGCTCTTACTAATTATTACCTCAAGGCATTAAGGAGGTGGAGGAGAGTTAAAATCAGCTCTTGAAGCTCCAAAAGCTCCAACACCCATGGAAGTGAAGATGGAGGAATCGAGATTTTGAGGGGTGGAAAACGTAGCCCTCGCCGATACGAATCCAACGGTACTATTTTTGTGCGATTCGGTGAAGAAATGAGCAACTGAGAAGAGGTTGAAGAGGGGCTGTTTGCTCACGTATGGAATCGCCATATACAGAGAATGAAGAAGAAGAAGCTCTGGTGGGGGGGAAAGAATTATCGTGAGAGATAGAAGAGAATGGGGAGTGAGGGTATTAATGTCTCTTTTAACTATTCACTCCCTTTACTTTAATATTTTGTCCTTTTGTGACTAAATAAACTAGCTTGTTTATTTAAAGGCATGTATGAGTACCAATTAAAACCGGCCCCACACAAAATACTAACTGGTAGTGTTTTTCATTTTTTTACAAGAAACGCTCGATAATTTACCCGGTTTAGCACTATTCACTAACCGGGCCCGTTTTTCGGATTTTTCTCGTTTCTTTATTTTTAATGGTTATTAAGCTTCCATTAATACTTAATTATAGTTATTTAATCAACTATAATTTTTACGGGTCCGTTTGACCGCTTAAAGTCGCGTTTTCGGGTTTTCTCGAGAAACGTGCTTTAAAACTCCATTAGTGTTTTAATCCATTATTTGGATCCGTTTTCTTCGGGAATCATTCCCGTGTACTAATTAGGCCTAACTAAGTCTTAGGAATCCATCTCGGACCCTCTCGAGATCATATATCTCTTATACTCATTTAACGCGCATTTTAGCGTTTTTCGCTTTTCAAGCGTTTTCTCTTTTCTTTTGGTTTTATTCTTTTTACCAATACTATTTAGGCACCATTAGGCCTTTTATAATCATATTAGAGTAATTTAATCACCATTTTTAGATCCGGGGTATTACAATCTACCCCCCTTAGGAACTTTGTCCTCAAAGTTGATGAATCTAGGTGGTTACTCTCATGGCATTCAATGCCAAGGTTATAGTACATGTATAACCCTACTGACTCCACAAGTCAGTCTCATTTCATACTACACACATACCACACATATCACAGCATGTATAGCAATCAAAAATACTCTTTTTACTCTCTCCATGGAATCGGTCCGAAGACAAGAAGGCACTACAGTCCTCGAATCCATGTTGAGTGATATACTACTGATCCCTCCGGTACCGGTCACGTTGAACACTTACTCTTTCTGGTTCACGGCCGTTTCATGACAAATGGGCACTTACTCTCTCTGGCCCACGGTCCCTTCGGTTCTGATCAAAACGTTACACATATACATATCCTCTGGCACTCTGGTTGACTCACTCAACACAGGAACTTCTCAAGGTACTCTCCCCGTCCCGCTGCCTTTGGAAAAATTACACACTGACACCGCCCCAACCGATCACTTAGGACCGCCGCACGTACGGTGCAATGGTTTCAAAACTAATACACGCCCACCGTTCTACCGGTCATCAAGACTTAAGGCTCAGCCATCGGCGGGTGATAGCGGTTTCAAAACCAGTTTCATTTCCATCTTCATACTTGAAGGAAATTCTTTTTCAAAATCTGTTTGAAAATTCTTTTTAAAACACCACACAACTCCAAATCAGATTTATGGTAGCTGTATCTTGCTTAGCGTGATTACTTGTGACCACTATAGGGAGCTTCAGGAATCATCTAACCCTGATGTGATCAGCATCAGTGTTGAACTATCCTTCCACCCCAATTTGTGTTCGGTTTCCCTTGATCGCTAGCAGATCAAGTTCCACCTCCCACGTCAGTTTCAAACAATCAGATAGTCAAACATTTTTGTTTGTCTATCTTTTACTCTTTCTAGTCATATTCACGAAACAATTCGTTTCAATTAATCTCTAGTTCCTAGTACTTAGGTCATTTGTCATTCTCATTGCTTCACTACTTTACCTAGGTATTCCATACTTATGGCTTCATTTACTCAAATTGTTGCTCAATTTAAAACACATAACATACAACTCCAAAGGATGGAACTCACTCCATCTATCATTCTCAATTAAAATCACCTAGGGAACTCACTCCCTCTTAGGTTACACATCGGTTTCGTGCCGATTCATACTCATCATAACTCATGTCTAATCTCACTAGACATATACTATAGGGATTCTCATTCCCTAGGAGTCTCTCTACTCCTCTTTTCATAAATATTACATACTCGTTACTTGCATCACTCATGCACAACAATCATTATTACACAATGAATGGGTACATATGTTTATGTAACATAAGTTCCAATCATCAAAACAATTTCTTTTGTGCTATGCACATAGTAGTTTACGCACCAAAACGTAAAACATACTCTAAGCGGTTTCTCGCCCTACCCCCCTTAAAAGGGGTTACGCCCGCGTAACCAACCATATGTTATCACTGAACATTGGTTCATTAATTCGAGTATTATGAAGTGTTTTAACTTCAGTACGGTTAATTAACTCATAACCGGGTTCGGTTCTAGCCTCTAAGGCTTCAAGGGGTTTATGACATAGGTATACTTAACCTTTGAATTATGGTCCACAAGCTTCTGCTGCGTGACCTGATAACTAGAGCTTAATTCGCTCTTTGGTATTCTCCATGTATTTCAATCGTCGATTGGTATCTCTTACCGTATGCGAATTCGATGAATTTTTTATTGTCTCTCCAGTTCTCTGGGAATCTACTTCGTATAACACTGTATACGTTTGTGATTATTCACTTATTTTTCCCGACTTGTTGTCGGTTGAGGTCAAGCTACTACTTAGCATGTAGTGCTTCCTCGTCTAATAGTGGCTCATGGATTATGTTTGTTTCTTGGTTCTGTGCCAGAGTTCTTCATTCATACTATTCTGCGTTTTTCCACATATCGATCCTGGGCCCTGTGGGTTACTACCCACGTTCTTTGTGCATCTTTGACCAATGGCCGCACGGTTATCTCTCTAGATTCTCACTCAACAGGCTTCGTTGACATTTCTCAATTCCTGGCTCTCCCACTTGATCATTACCGCACAAGTGCAATACCAAAACACTCAGTCATCCAGAGTGCAGAAGCGTAAACCCTTGACAGTAAATCTCTCATGAGATAGGAATGATCATGTCTTCTTTACCACATTTCTTCATCAACTCTAATCACTATCTGAATATACTTTTACAATGGTCGCTTACTGCGCACCTTGGTCTTTCTCATTTCTATGGCATCCGCTACTACTTTAGTTTCCGCCCGGGTGTTCTCGCCATTTACACAATGGCTTGCCATTCACTTGGCTCAACAACATACGCTATTGTTAAAATCTCTCTGCGCGCTTGCGCACTGCTTACTCCGCAGTTCATACCGTACACATACAGTGTTCACTACTCATCCGATTACTCTATCGGTTTCCTTTGTACTGCTATCAAGGTTCCTCTTTACACACTACTATAGTTCATATGCTCCCTGGCAATATACACATGCTCAAGTTTTACTACACCGCTCTAGCGGTTTCACATTTCATACCTAGGTGGTAGCCTTCCTCTGGAGGATTCACGCAAATGCCGCTCCATAGGCCCCATAGTAACAAGTGGTATCCCCACTCTAAGGTAGTGGTTCATTCTCCACTGTTCCTCTTATGCTTCTGTGCATAGGTTTACAACGTTTAGATCTACAAGTTGCAGTTAGTTTACCGGCTTATAAGCTACATTGCCTCGCCATGCTCCATGCGGGCTGTTTATACAGGTTTCATCTCCTCCGTATGCCATTAAACGGTTAGGAGGTTTTTCTGGGCTCTTTGACATGGTTATCTCACCACACTTCCATACATGGAAGGCCCTTTTTAAATAACTTGATATTTGTTCATGCCCTCTGGCAATCTAGGGTATCCCGTGTTACGTGGGATCCCTTCGGGTTTTACCCAAGTGTTTGACTTAACACTCGTGTTCTCAACACGATGTTTCGTTCAACTACTGTTGACTCCGGCACCCTTCTCGGATTGCTCCTGGGTGTTACTGAGTAATGCCATTACATCTGGCTTGTACTCATGGTTATGTCCAGTTGTGACTTCGCCTTGCGGCTACGTCCCAGACTATCCCGTTTAGGGTTGTAATGTCTCTCATTATTGGGTAGATCCTTGGTACCTTCTAATACCTTCTGGGTCAGGTCATTATTTTCTTCAGTGAGGTATAAAGTGGGAATTCTATCCCGTTTATCGTACATTAATAAGTTCATTTAGGCATTCGCCGTATTATTTACGCTGGTATTCACCCAGTTATTAGGTATTGCCTGAGACATATCCAATGTCTGTACTTAATACTCTGTGCTTCTCGCACTTCTTAACGTTATGTTCTTAGCTCCATCATCCTACTGGATTCTTGACTCCTCTAGCTTAGTAAGCTTCTTTGTGTTCTTCGATCATTCGAAGTGTCCAACTGTCTCGGTTTGAATTGGCTCTTTCGTCCGTAGTATGGAGTGGGCTACTTCCCGTGTATCGTACTCTACTTGTATACATACATGGAGTATCTTATTGATACGTTACCACTTACCCGACTAACTCATAACTGGTCTGTCAGGCCCACAAGCTCCTTTGGAGTGCGGTCGTTCCATGTCTCGTTTGTGTACACTTGTAGTGTCGGTCACGCCTAAGTGAAGTATTTTGTTGCCAACTCCTCTTATATGGTCCTATAATAACTTATCGTGGTTCACTGGTTTGGTTTTAAAACTTGGGGGGGTTTTTTGGAAAATTTTATGTTCTGAAAGGAAGTTCAAGTTTTAAAAGTAAGTTCTTCATGGCATTTCAATGCCGGCTGTTCCTTACCGAGTCCAGCTTCTCGCTGACTGGTATGTTCTTTATATAATGATCAGGCCGTTATGCCTTTTCAAGGTTTCGATTCACAATTCTTAGGGTTTTTAATGGCTATATTGGCTTTGTTCGCCATCTTGGTACTTGCTAAGTACTTGTCACTTGTTAAGATTCTTCTTAACGGTCCCGTTATTATTGCACTTGCCGAGGCAAGTGCGCGGTACAGGCGGTTTTTGGGTTAACTCATACCGGTCACGGTATTGTTTACATTGTATTTGATAGCCTTGTTGGCTCTTCCTTGATCCTTTAATTGGATAACTGCTCCTTAGAGCTGCTTCTCATTCCTCTCGACATGACTGTCATTCATTTAGGTGCTCCTCCACTCTCGGAGTTCCTTAATTACTTTAATTCTATGCTTTACCTCGTTGCTCATTCCCACGTCTTTACTGTGGTTACCGAGGTTTAACTTATTTAGGTACTACTTCTGTAGTCCTATTCGGGTATATCCCGTAGCTATGCTCGTAGCTGTCTAAGCTGTATCAGTTAGGTATTGCAACCTCTTCGGGTGTGGCAGGGTGGGTGTATCTACTCTTGACTAGATTCTTAGTCGGTTAGTGTACCGTTGATGGTATTATTTAGTTATGGCGGTCCGTAGACATGTGTCTCGGTTTTTGTTATTTTCATTGCCTCTCATTAATCCGCCTTCTTGCACGGTTAGTGCTTTCTTCTTGCTACTGCTCGGCCAGCTAGGTTCTCGCGTCTGCTAAGCATGTCGCCCCAGGTTGCCACAAATTCTGGTCTCCTTGGATTAGGATGTCTCGTTCCCTCGCCATTAAGTGCGGTTATTGTCATTCCAGCGGGATCCGTCTCCGGGATTTCCGGTTCTCGGGATCTACCGCATGACAAGTTCTAGTTCATATTGAGATATTAAATAACTGCCAGATTGGGTTTCCCCGTCTCTCTGGCGTTCTTCCCCAAGCTTTCAATACGGGGGTTGTGGAGGGCGGGTATGGTATTGTAGGTATCCAGATCATACTGGAAGTTCCTAACTAGCGCATCTCTCACGCTACCACTCAACCCATAGCCCTAAGTCTCTAATTCCTAACTCGGTATTTCCTAAGCTCGGTATTTCCAGTCATCAGAGCGATACTTCGCTCTGATACCATTTTTGTAACACCCCAACCGTTAATCTCGTCATTACCTCTTAAATTGACACCAATTACTCTTACTCACGCAGCGGAACTCTAATTACAACGAGGGGTGAAACAACGCCGTTAGCCACCCATATGGCTAACCAGGCCTATCTCACATACAGTAACGGTCTGATGGACTGGATCAACCGAGTACTTCATACAAATACAATACTCATTTCACTTCTTTACTATACCGAGTCTACATTATACGGATGCCGATAACATACTCGGACTTACACCTCATTCAAATGCATAAGTAATTACGATCTAACTACCCACGCTTCATAACTGTCCCCGTCCTACTCTCTCGAACGGTGGTCAGCTTCAAGTACCTGCACACTAAAAACGTTCCCCCTAGGGGTCAGCTTACGCTGCGCATGAAATTCGCATATACCGCGTGCTAACCGCGGTACGCCGACTACTTTGGGTCGGATATACATGGAGTTCATTTTAATCAAACAACATGCATCATGGCAGTACAATATATATGTATATCACACAAGGAATCTACATCCAATCACGGAACACGATTCCTAACTAACATAACAATGTTGTTAGTGGTAACTGGTTACTCTTAGGCATTGAGGGTTATTCCTCACTATGCCTTGTTTACTTATTCAATACCTCACCCTCTCTCTCGGGTTACTCATTCGTATACACACCCATTCTCTTGGGCTACTCATTCTTATACTTACCCATTCTCTCGGGTTACTCATACATATACTCACCCCTTTCTCTCGGGTTATTTATACTCGTATCTCACCCACACTCTTGGGTTATTCATACTCAAGCTCTTGTAGATTCTCGAGACACTACAGGTCTCCTACGTCACGCTTGTTACTCTTATTACATACTTAAGCCAAAACTCATGGCTCTCTAGCATAGTCTTACTTCCCCGGTTTCGACCCTACTCTGGGTCTAGCATGGTGGGAAGGTTCAACTAGCTCACGGAACTCTCTCTTAGTTCCTATCTCTTTTACTTAGGTCCGACTACTCTCGTTCCCATACACTCCTCTCTCGGAGTTATAGTAATATCATGTATATTAGTCTAGAAGCATCATTCTCGATGTTTCTAATGACTTTGGGAACTTTACTTAAATTCGGGTAATCTTAGGTTTAAGGGTTACCCTCACAATCATATGCTTGTACATTCGGATATTTTCTTATACCGGGTAAAATCCTCATTTAGGAGGTCGACCGTGTCTCAAGGGAACCACATAGTCCCTTAGGTCTCTTTTACCTTTCTTATATATTCACATCATTGGACTAACTTCAATCCTCTCGATGGAGGTTCATTTATCTCTCCACTCATATTTATTTCGTGGATTGTTTCAATAAGGTTTTCTAACCGTTATCGGGTATTTACTCAACCCGTACATCTCCTCACGTTCTAGGGAGTTCATATGTTTACGATATCGTTATACTTTAATCGATAGTTTACGTGTGTTTGCATATTTCCATTGCTTATGAGACTACCCATGCTACGGGTTATTAGTCAATCAATACTCACTATGAGTCGGTCTAGGCACTCTGTTAGACCACACCGGCATACAAGTATGTTAGCTCATACAACATACATCAAGGCATACATAATCAAACAAGGGATTATTTTCATGCTTTAATCTTGATTAAGCCGGCACACAAACACACAAATCAGAGTAACTCGGTTAGCATACGGGGCATGAGAAAATCATACCTTTCACCGGGGTTTTACTTTTACCGTGTCATCTCACCGTCCTCGGGTCACGCACGACTCTCTGATAATGTTTCAAACATTATTATTAATACTAAGCTTATACGGTACATAATAAAATGCTATTCCCGTATTTACCCCGTTATCCCGTTTACTCGGTTTTACTCTTGTTAATTTGAGTTCTTACTTCTCACTCACTTCTAACACCTTCTTACACTTCCTAGGGCCTTCACATGTCACCAAACAAGGCCTTAACATCTTATAACATCATTAACATTTAAACCCCCATCATTTAAACCCTTTAAAACACTCTCTGTAGGTTTCTGGGGGTGGTCCGGGACTTGGTCCATACCCTAAGTCCCGGACCAATCACAAAACAAACTCTCGGCCAAAAATAATGCATGGTCCGGGACCTTGTACCTAGGCCAAGTCCCGGACCAATATGGTGTGTACTCTCGGCTAGAAAATTGTATATGGTCCGGGACTTGGGCATAGAGCTAGGACCCGGACCAAACAAGCAGGCAACTCTCGGGGGTAAAAATAGGGGTGGTCCGGGACTTGGTCCTGGACCTAAGTCCCGGACCCTGCTACAGATTTTGCAAAATTTACAGTTTCCTCATCTGTTACAGGTTCTCTCACCCAATGATTAACCAATCTCCACCAACTAAAACCCTCATGTTTTAGCATCTAATTACCCACCTAAACCACCTTAACCAACCACCAAGTACACTCATCAATTCTAATTATTTCCCAAAATTCACTTACACTTTCATAACTTGTTTCCTTGTTTTCTAATACTCTTGTAACAGATTTTGGTGTGCCTCCCACCATTCAATACTTCATTCATTAATGCCATTACCAGCACCCAAATGACATTATCCTCACTGCTAACACACTCTTCTTCTTGGTTTGATTTTCAAACCATTAATCACTCACCTAACACTTCTTAAACCAACTAGTTTCTTCCTTATAATGGAACACCCAAGTTCATAATCTCCAAGGAAATTTTGACAGCACTTGCCTACTTCTCAAGCATATTCACCACACATAAAACAGCTCATAAACACTTCTTCATTCCTGTTTAATGAAACAAAACAACTACAATACTCCAAATTTCCCTCTTGTTTACACATGTACACTAGTTTAGTTTCTAGGTTTATTTGCACACATAAACCTCATTTAAACATTCTCTTTCAACTCAATATTGTCGTATCATTACTACTCAAGCTCAAGGTTGTTTATACAGCCCCAACATAAGTTTCCCCAAGGCAAATTAAACCAACACAAGGTAAGCCCATTACCTAGTTCATTCTCGGTTTTTACTCCTTTCCTTCCTCTTCCTTTTGCTCCATCTTCCTCTTATTGTTTTCACACCAAGCAGAGGAGCATAGATTGCCAACTACAATCATATCCCCACACACATATATCAAGCTTATTAATTTAATTTTTTTTCCACACAACAACTAGTGTTTCAAGAACTAGTTTTTAGGCTCTAGCTTAGATATTACCTTAGAATATTCAAAAGGAGAGCTTGGCAATCAAATGGAGCATTTCCAACACTCCACAAGGTCAAGGTGTTCACGGCTGAAACGAGAGAAGATTTTCAACGTGAGGAAAAATTTCCCCAAATTGCAAAAACAAGTTTGAAATGGCCAAAGCTCTACTAATTATTACCTCAAGGCATTAAGGAGGGAGGAGAGTTAAAATCAGCTCTTGAAGCTCCAAAAGCTCCAACACCCATGGAAGTGAAGATGGAGGAATCGAGATTTTGAGGGGTGGAAAACGTAGCCCTCGCCGATACGAATCCAACGGTACTATTTTTGTGCGATTCGGTGAAGAAATGAGCAACTGAGAAGAGGTTGAAGAGGGGCTGTTTGCTCACGTATGGAATCGCCATAAACAGAGAATGAAGAAGAAGAAGCTCTGGTGGGGGGGAAAGAATTATCGTGAGAGATAGAAGAGAATGGGGAGTGAGGGTATTAATGTCTCTTTTAACTATTCACTCCCTTTACTTTAATATTTTGTCCTTTTGTGAAATAAACTAGCTTGTTTATTTAAAGGCATGTATGAGTACCAATTAAAACCGGCCCCACACAAAATACTAACTGGTAGCGTTTTTCATTTTTTTACAGGAAACGCTCGATAATTTACCCGGTTTAGCACTATTCACTAACCGGGCCCGTTTTTCGGATTTTTCTCGTTTCTTTATTTTTAATGGTTATTAAGCTTCCATTAATACTTAATTATAGTTATTTAATCAACTATAATTTTTACGGGTCCGTTTGACCGCTTAAAGTCGCGTTTTCGGGTTTTCTCGAGAAACGTGCTTTAAAACTCCGTTAGCGTTTTAATCCATTATTTGGATCCGTTTTCTTCGGGAATCATTCCCGTGTACTAATTAGGCCTAACTAAGCCTTAGGAATCCATCTCGGACCCTCTCGAGATCATATATCTCTTATACTCATTTAACGCGCATTTTAGCGTTTTTCGCTTTTCAAGCGTTTTCTCTTTTCTTTTGGTTTTATTCTTTTTACCAATACTCTTTAGGCACCATTAGGCCTTTTATAATCATATTAGAGTAATTTAATCGCCATTTTTAGATCCGGGGTATTACAACCTTGAAAAATGATTTTTTCCTCCTTTGAAGTCCTTTTGTTCACGGAGTGGTTCTAGGATTTTGAACTCCATTTTCAGCCATATTTGAAGACAATAAATAGGAATCATTTTAGGGTCTTTAAGACTCCATAACATAAGCAAGAGCTTAAAGCACAAAAATGTGCTTGAAGAAGATGGGATTAACTTTGAAGCTCTAGGTGAGTTTTCTTTACCAATATCCCAGATACTATAAAAAATAGCTAAGAATCATATATAGAGTAGATACATGGATAAAAGGTAGATTAAGTGTTCAAAAAAGGTTTGATCACGACTTACCCTTGAAGTCACCTTTGGAGTATGTTCTTGCTTGAACTTTCGGTCAACCGAGGAGCTATAAGGATCTTCATTTTTTATATGAAAAGATGAAGAAAATGGTGTAAGGGAAGTGGTAGTTTTCATCCATAATTAATCAAAGGAAAAGATGGAACCTTAAGGCTCTTTCTTGCCTTAAGCTAGTTTAGATCTTCCTTGCTCCAAGACTTTTTTATTTCCAAATTTTTTTGCTCCAAAAACTTGTTGATTTCAGCCTTGGATGGTATAGAAGAAGAGTTTATGTTGTTCTCTAGGTGTTGGTGAAGAAAAGGAGATGAATTGAAGAGAAGAGGGGATGTGGGTCTAGTCCACCATGGGAGTGTTCTTCAAGAACTCAAGAGAAAAGATGAAGAAGCTCAAGGAGGAAGAAGGGTTCTTTGCTTACGGCCAAAGGGAGGATGAGAGAGAGGATAACTTCTTTTAGTTTTCTTAAGTGAATAGATAAGTGTGTCATGACTAGTAAAGGATGACTAAGGCTTATAACAAGATATTTTCTACATAATGTTGCAAGGTGGCACTTGTCATTCCTTCCTTGAGGTTTTCCAGCCGTTTATTAATTAATGGGGGTGTTCGGCTCAAACTTTGGGAAGTTATATTATAAGGCGTCTTATAATGTTCTAAGCTTATATGGTATACACTTCGACTTGTTTCATGTGTTAGTTTGTGACCAACATGATTATCTTGTCCTAATGTTTATTTGTGTTGTTGAGTGATTGATATACTTTACTATTCGTTGTGACTAGTTAAAGTATGTTCTTTTATTCACTGTTGATATTGGTGTTTTAATTCATGTAATAATGTGTTACATACTATATTAACTTTAGGAGTAGTTTTCACCTCATTTATGTTCCCTCTTTAGTCCATTATTTTATGTGGGATCTAGTGCCTATCTGGACTATACATATTTATTTATATATGTATATTTAGAGGTTGTAAAAATTCCTCAGTGGACTAGGCTCATTAGCCTTTCCTTTAATAGCTAATCATAGATTTTACTCTTCTATTTAATTAATCTCTTATTTATTAAGGTGATTAATGTTTGGGATATTTCATGAACAATGAAAGATGATTTTCTATAAAGGACACTCAAGTGGAAAAAAGTACAGGGAGTAATGAAAGATATAGTTCTTCAGTATTATATTATAAAAAGAATAATAGAACTACCTGTGGGTAGGTTAGTGTTTACTCAGTTTTATATTGCCGGCTTACCTTTATGTGTGTTTGACCTTGCTACGGGTTTTAAGTGCTATGAGAGCGTAGGTTTATTGGGACTTTGAGCAGCTCATGTTTTAAGAGTCTAAAACAAGCTTCTCTCCTAAACAAGAATATCTACGCTCAGTTTTAAAGTCCTTACTATGGTTTAAAAAGGCGTGAATCAATTTATGAGAGTAATTCACTCTCTCGTTCTTTTGTTTTCGGATGTAAAATGTATAAGTATTAATTATGCTTTTAGCTCTTCTTTTGGTGGTTGTATTTGGCCTTTGGTTAAGAGTATGTAAATCTCCTTAATCGTGGGGAGTTTTGAATCCCAATGTGGATCCCCTTATTTCTTATTGTCAAAGCCGACTTTGAAAGGTGTGATTAGGAGTGTAATTTCAGCAAAGGTCATGTCGGTTTCTCGAGATAATTTACGGTCATTAGTTTTTCTTAATCTAAATGAGCAAATGTTTTCCTAAATAGTCTTAACACTCGTGCAAGAGTGTGGCAGTAACACCAAGAGTTTTAAGACTTCCACTGCTTAATAAAGTGATTTATGGGTAATTAAATAGTTTAGAAATGGGGGTGCTACATCTTCACTCTCTCAAATTTATGCTGGTAGGTATGGAAGTGTGGTCGTCTCTTGTCCAACTCTTCAACCATGAGGGCAACATCTGGGTCTTCATCATTAGGTTCGCAAGAAGCCTGAGACTCCTCTCCAGATTCTCCTCCTCCTTCATGCTCAAGAAAGTTAGTCAACAATATCTAATGCAAAACAAGACTGAGCACCTACAGGGCATCTCATATTACGAGTCATGTCAAAGACCACATGCTCATCATAAAATCTTAGAATTATCTTTCCTCTCTCAACATCAATTAAAGTGCGAGCAGTTTTCATAAATGCTCTACCTAGAATCAGTGGTACATCTTTATCTTCCTCATGTCAATGACAATAAAATCAGCAGGGAAAATAAATTTACCAACAAAAATAACTAAATCCTTAACTAAGGCACACTCTTAGTTCGATTTTTGTGTTAATTCGGCATAGAAGATGACCTCATCCTTTTACGGGTTTATGAAAATGAGTTTATTTGATCAGCTTACTTTTTCTTTTTATGTCACATATATCAATTGTCATATCAATTATTTACTTTTTATCTTACATATTTTCTCTCTCAACTTTTTCTAACTTCAGCTAACAATTGACATCAACTATCAGCTCCAGCTATACAAAGAAACGGGGATTTTTTTTGCCAGAAGAATCACACAACTTTGGTAGTCATGCAATGTGAGATTGTTTGTTAACATGAATCATTATACGAATTGGTCACAATAATACACATACAAAATATATACAAATGAAATACCCCGTAATTAAAAATAGTGATTAATTAGGCTAATAAGTAATTTAGAAGCTTAATTATGTCAAAATAATCATGAGGGAACAAATCCCGAAGAAAACGGACCCTTAAAATGAATTAAAAACACAAACGAACCTTAAAGCGCGTTTTTGAGGAAACCGGGAAAACGCGACCTTAAGCGGGTCAAATAGACTCGTAACAATTTTGGTCAACCAAATAGTCATTAATAAACATTAGTGAAGGTCTAGGGCCAATAAAATCAATAAAACGAGAAAATGGTAAAAACTGTCAAAAACGGGAAGTTGTGGGGTAAAAGCATAAATAAACCAAACTAGTGTGTCCACTATTGCAAATAAAATTTTAAAACCCATAATAGGGCTGTGTGTCATCCAATTTTATTTCCCCCTCACACTCCCTTAATTGTTCCTAATATACAAAAGACAAAGAAGAAAGTAAAAGGCAAAAGAAAGTACTCATACCTTATTTTAGTTATTCTCTCTCATATCCCTCACAAACCCCACGTACTGCACCTCTCTTCTTTCTCCGTTTTCTTTCTTCTTCCCATGACAACAATGGCGATTTTCTCAACCCACACCAACAGCCCACTTCTCTCCTCTTGTTAACCACTATAACCTTCTCCAAAAATTATAAAACTTGTACCATTGGAATCCTCTCATCAAGGAGAACACATTCCTCCTTTCAAAATCTGAAAACACCCATTTTCATCTCCATGGGTGTGCTGCATTTGGAGCTTGAAGACCACCATTAGAAGCACCTTCATCTCCTTGTCATTTTGAGGTAAAAATAATCTTGAAATCTCATCTTTTTCTAGCCATTGTGGGCAAAACGAAAATACAACCTAAACTCTTGTTTGGTGCTTGTGTTCTAGCCGATTTTGGCTTCCTTGGAGGAGTATAAATCTTGTTCTTGAGCTATCCTAGACTTCATCTCATCACTTGCAAGGTAATATCAATTCTTAAACCCTAGAACTCACCTTAAGCTTTAAAGATGATTAAGGGTTAGTTTTAATTTAGAATGCGTATAATGAATGGGATGTAGCTTGTAAGAATTGAATCTCCATAACCGGTGGGAAGAGAGGAAAGGAAAATAATGAGGAAAGAAAGAATAAAGAAGAAAGAAAGAAGGAGAAAATAGAAACTAGAAGAAGAACAAGGTAAATTGCACTCTCTTGTGTAGTCTTGTAAATACCTTATGTAACAGATTTTAGTAGCCTTTAAATGTGTATTTGAAAATGGTAATGAGTAGTAGTATAATGTAGGAAAGAACCAAACTGTTTTAAACCTGTAAAAGACACTTAAAAGCTTGTTAAAACCTTAAGGAAGAAAATGTGAATGTGCAGGAATTTTAGGAGTGTTTAATGTGTAGTATTTATGTGAGAGAGCTTTGTATATTTATGATTGTTGAAAACAGGTGAATTGGGTAACAAAGTGTGAATAAATGATGTGGTGAGAATGTAAGAATTTAGGGGAGGTTATGTCAAATTTTATAGGAACTAGAGAACTTAAGAGTTTAACTAGGTAGAAAACACATACTTGAAACAGATTTTTAATGGAGATTGTTAGTGGGTAAGTTAGGAGAGGTGTATAATGCATTATAAGCTTTAGGAGTGACATTAGAAGAGGGAGCTATAGATGGAGAGAGTGAGAATCAAAATCTGTAGCAAAATGCAACTTAGAAAAATAGTGTAAGTGCTGGAATGAAAACTTAGAGAATAATGTGTGTGATTTGATATAGAAGGGAGTGAGGAGTTAATTGATGAACTAAGAGTATTTAGAGTGCTTAATTAGGGAGAAAACATGTGGGATTACTTTTAGGAAGATTGGGGAAGAAATGGGTAAGAAAAAGAAGTGAAAACAAAGTCTGTAGGCAAAATCTGCTACCGACCGACCCAGAGGTTGGACCGGTCGTGGGTCGGTCGGAGCATAAACAACTGGAACGAAACTTTCTGTAATGGACCGACCCAGAGGCCGTGAGTCGGTCGTGGGTCGGTCGGGAAAAATTCTTGAACGTCGAAGTTTCTAACTTCGACCGACCCAGAGGTTGGGTCGGTCGGTGGGTCGGTCGGTGGGTCGGTCGGGTAAGTCTGGAGGACGGGAAAACTTACTGGAATGGACCGACCCAGAAGGTTGGGTCGGTCGGTGGGTTGGTCGGCCCAAACTTATAAAAAAAATGTTAACTCTATTAATCATATGTACATATAATATATATATATATGCACACACATATATGTATGTATATATAGGTGAATACCATCGTGGTTAAGAATAATACAAGAACTTGCACAAAAGTAAGGAAGTAAACTTAAAGTATGAATTGGTTTTCATAACCACTTGTAACATGTAAGAATTAGTAAGTACACATAGGGAACAGTAACGGAATAATAGTTAGCATAATAATAAGTTATTAACCATACAACTCCATGTATGTTATAGGACTTGATTTGTGAACACCGAAGGAAAGTCGGTTCGAGTTCAACGGTGAACGGTATGAACTTCTCATGCCCCGTATGCTACCTTGGCTACTCTGATTTGTGTGCTTGTGTGCTAATTGATCACCTAACAAGATAAATGCACGAATCGGATATATTATGCTTACTTGTGATTATCAGGAGATTGTTCCTTGTTGGATATTGTTTTTAAATCATAGTTTGTATAATTCATGAAATGTATGGATGAATATGAATGTGTGTTATGTTTGATGTATTGTGTTGTGACCGGATACATTGTGATAGACTTCTAACTGATTCCTAACAAGCTAACCAATCTAACTTAATAAATTGGTAAATTGGAATGAGTAGAAGTCCGATATAGTTTTGGCCACGCGTGAGGAGGCGGAGTCACAAGAGGTTGGCTCCAATTCCTGGTTCTTAACTGGTCCACGGCCCAAACCCCTTAAATGGGTAGCATCCTGGATCGGTGAACCAAGTAAAACCCGGTGGTGGGACGGTGTAGTCCCTGCCCGGAGGTCATACCGACTTTACATGAGTAAAAGTAAGTAAGTAAGAATGAGTAAACAAGTATGGTAAAGTAAGTAAGTAAAGTAAGAGAAAGTATCGTGTAACGAGTAAAGAGTAATAAGCATCCGATTAACCCGGATGTGTAATTTGGCTAACCCTTGTGAAGGTAAGTATTGTGTGTGCTATTGTACTTCTATTTTGGATTGCGTATTGTATTGTATATGACTGTATGTTGTATGTAAAGCATGTATGTATGAAAATAATGAACCGCATGTACAGTCGACCTTAAATAGTCGGTGTACCCTAGTTAGCACGCGGTATATGCGAAGTTTATATGCAGCTTGTTGCTGAGCCCCTTGGGGCGATGTTTTTAATATAATGCAGGTCCTCGTGAAGGGTGAAGGCTTGTGAGCTCAAGATGATTTCTTTCGTTTGTAATTAATGAATTGTGAAAGGTGTACTATATTGTACATGGCTGTAGGTTTTTGTTAGCCGGTGTACCATGGGGTACACCCCTTTTGGATAGTGAAGGATTGTGAGATGGTGTAGATGAGTAGTTGGTAGGAACTCATTATTTTTGGGAGATTGAAAGGCATGTAATTAAATACACTTTGATACTCGGTAATCTGGTAATATAAGTATACGGTATTTTGGTATGTGGCATGTAATATAGTAGCTCGGTATATTTAGACATCAGACCGTAACTGTAAGTAGTGTAAGCCTAGCTAGCCGTATGGGCGGTTAGCGGCGTTGTATCACCCGCCGTAGTAGTAGTATTTTCGCTGCGATGTAGTAGGATTATTAGGACGATTAGACTGTAAGTAAAGGATTAGCGGTAGGGGTGTTACAACAAAAGAGTGAAAAATAGAATATTTTTTAGGCAAAACTAAAACAAAAAATACTAAAATATGATTGTGGAAATAACTAGATATAATAAAAGCTATAAAAAAATTAGTCATAATCAATAAAGTAACAAAACATTATGAAACAAATAAATTTTTTATCTATTTTTATTTGTTTATATAGTCATGAATTTATTTTTTATTATCAAATAAAAGTTACTCCCTCCGTTAATTAATATCTGTCGTTTTAGTGGTGATTTTTGTTCAAAAATATGTCATTCTAGCTTTTTGACACATTTTTTTCCATTTTAGTCCTACTATTCAACATAAAAGTAATTATTATCTAGATGGAAAAGTAAAAATAGAGGTACATGCGTCATTTTTCTACTTTCCTTAATAAGTGTGCAAGTTTTAAAAATGACAAATATTGTTGAACGGAGGGAGTATTAATTTATTTTTTAAAAAATTGTAGCTATGAAATTTTTTTGGTCTTGATAAAACATCACATATACATTGTTTTTTTAATGTTAAAAATTTTGTTTGTCACCCAGGAATTTGGGTCCACCACTGTTAGTGTTTCTGTTTCACTTACACCCCTGCTAATGCTAAAACTCTAAATGTCAGTAAAAAAAAAAAAAAAAAACTCTACAACAAAGTGGAATCAACTCATTTTCTCTCCCCCTATCACTTAACTAAGAACTATCCTTTGTCTTCAAAAAAAAAAAAAAACTATCCTTTGCTTTGCTTTTATTGGTTGATGCTCAGAATTCCTGCACACTTCTCCTCCCTCCCGTGCAAAGTCTTTAGCAAAAGCAACAAACCAACCCTGCATCACTAATAGAAAAATAAAAAATAATAGAGTAAAGAAGTTAAAAATTTTTACTAATTGTTGTGGAAGAAGTTTACTGATAAATAAAATTAAGTATTTTAGTGACATAACATCTAGACAATTTTTTATTGTTGTGGTTGCTCAAGTGCTAACCCTGTTCGGTGGATGGCTTGCCTCCTCGGTCTTCCCCTATTACGATTGACACTTCAGTGGCTTTTGGTCACCAGTTCAAAAATCTCAGCAGTCGATCCGTCCAACACTGTTTCTCTTCCGTCGTCCCCCGAGCTGCTGCCTGGTCGTTAAAGACAAAGTATACTTAAGAGGGGAGAATTGAAGCCCCTTTAGTCTCTGGTATCCCGGTGAAGGAAATCCTGGGCTGGCTGAGAGTCAATAAAAAAAGTATTTGACGATGGAAGAGGCGAACCAAACTGCCGCTCGCCTTGTGTGCTCGAGTTGCGGATGCATGGGGTTAGATGATGGTGACGATGGTTACTTCTACTGCAGGGTTTGCGGGGCGCAGGCCGAGGACATCAGAGATACATGTGTCGGAGATGAGGATTTTGTCGACAAGGGTGCTGGGGCTTTGTACAGTGCTCGATACACCCGTACCCAACCCACCCCAAAGCCTGAGCCTGATTCTGAGCCTCAATCTGTATCTCTCTACAAATCCCTCTCTTATGCGGCGATGGACATTGAGGGAACCACGGAAAGTCTGCAAGACCTAGACCACGTCGGGCCCACTGAGCCTTCGGATTTTGGGAAACGTCAAGGCGGGCCTTTGACGGTAGAGGACTACTGCAATGAGATTAGGAAGCGGTATACCCTTGGGATGCAGTTGATGATTCAGTATCAATGTGAGGCACTGGTTAACAAATTTGGCGTGTGCCCATTGATTTGTGGAATATCTGGTTCGGTTTGGCTCCGGTACGTCGCATGGACTGGTATCTTCGCTGAAGATTGGGCTGAAAAGACAATGCTTCAGTCAGAGCAACAAGGTTAGATCAGCAATGCTTTGTTTATGTATGTCTGTACTGAAGGCTTGCTTTCTGACGATGAAAACTCAGTCGATAGACTTGATTAAGTTCTAAATGCCCTTCCCTGATTCTGGTTTTTGGTTTAATGAAATTTGATTTGAATATATACGAATAGCATAGCTTTAGTTTCTTAGATGGTAGACGAGATACTTGAGTATTTGCTCTCTGAAATCCTGTGCCTGATATATCTCATTTCGTTGCAACATTTGTAAGTACAGTATCCTCTCTTTGGGTAATGCATTCTTACCCTGTCAATTACCTTTTCAGATCTTCATCACAAACTATGCTTGTCTAGTTACTTCTCCTTTTAATACAAGATTGTCTTACTTCGTTTGATATAAAAGTTGGTTTTGCTTTAAATGCTCACTAGAGTTTTATAAGAGTTGTAAAATATGTACTCTGCATCTACAAGTCTATGTATGGCAATGGCATACTGTCTGCGTACACCCCTATATGTTTTGACTGCAACATTTATCATCTTTGAACACATATTGGATAGCTACAGTTGTGCACCAAACTGAATTGCACAGTAGCAATTTTCTCATCGGTACTTATGATTGAGTTTTTAGGTAATTGTGATAGAATGTAATTGGGAATCACCGTGTTGATTGTTCCTTCTGAACCATATGTAGAGGATCCTTCGGATTGTACGACAGTTCTTTTATCTCCAGTTTTAGTTCTAAGGCTAAAGTTAGTGCAAGTTTCAATTAATTTTGTATGGGCGCTAATGTATCTGGTTATTGCAATACAGTTATCCTTTACATTCTTTTTGTTGTTCTTAATTGTCTTTTGGTTACTTCATTGTAGAGGAAGAGAAAATTCGTAAGACAAAAGCAATTTACAAAAATGAACCCCGGAATATTTTTAACCAGCGGATGACAGTATTATGGCATCAATCATTGAGGAAGAGGATTCCTTTGTCTTGTTCATTGGCTATAACATTCCTTTCTTGTCATATTGCTAGAGAGCCAATACTTCCTACTGACATATATACGTGGGCTTTGGAAGGGAAATTGCCCTATATGGCTGCTTTTGTCGATATTGAAAAGGCCATTGGAAGTCATACAAGAGCATGCCCTATAGGTTCCAATCATATGTTTAGGCCCTCACAGATTATTCCAATGCAAAAACTGGAATCTCTGGCAGCTTCAATTGCTAAATCGATACACCTTCGATTACCTCCAGTGAACTTTTATGCCATAGCTTGTCGTTACCTCAGTCAACTGTCTCTGCCGGTGGAGAAAATTCTTCCTTACGCTGTGCGTTTGTATGAGTGGTCGATGCCTCCAGATTTATGGTTACTGACCAATGAGTTTAGATTTCCATCTCGTGTTTGTGTGATGGCGATCCTTATTGTGACAATAAGGATCATATATAATATAAATGGTTTGGGGAAATGGGAAGCTTCATTATCTAATCATGATGGGCTGACTGGCAGTGCCGGATCAGAAGAGGAAGAAGATTGTGGCTCTGAAGACTCAGATGAAGAAACAACCAATCTGCTAAATTCAGTATCCTGGTTTGAATCTGAAGCCCCTGAAATCTTGTGCAATCTGCGGAGGCAGTGTACTTCGGTAAAAGAAAAATATGGTAACTCTTTGCATGTGTTTCCTACATGATGTGGCAGTCTAAAGTTTTTAGATCTATCATTTTGGTTCCCAGTCCCATCTGTAAGCAAGCTGTTTTGACTTTTTGACTGACAGAATACTCCAAGGACTTGCCTACTTATCTAAAATATTGTAAGGATGTTGTTTTTGCTGGATTCGAGCCATTATTTGATGATCATGTGGAGAAGAAAATGATTGATGAACTCTGGGAGTCCTTCCTGGAAAATAAGGAGGTAATTTTTTTAATCATTATGCATCATATTAAAATAAGAAAAGAGATTTTCAACATTTGCAGGAGTGAAATTGCCATTCTTGTGGTGTCCAAATTTTGGCCTATAAAACCCACTTGCTCATTTGGAGTTTGCTAAATCTTGACAAAGCTCCCAATCATAGATGACTTTGCTACTCTGGTGCTTAAATTTAATAAACTATCGTGCAAATTATTTAGATGAGAATCCTGCAATAAATTCAAACACTGGTATGTTTTTACTTGATCTTGATCTGATTACTGTTTGAAGATGCTATCAGCTACTCTTGAATTAGAATGCTCTCTTAGGTACTAGGCTTTGAGAATTTACTTTTAACCTCTTTTTTTCTGTTCATCATAGTATACTTGTTTTTGGCTGTTGCGGCTTCTGAACCTCACCTGTTGAATGGTATGTTGTTGTTACATTACATGATGGCGATGCATGACTATAATTACTAGGTTTTGTTAAATAAAGTGAGCTTAAGTCTGTAATTGGAGCTTCTTACTGCTTTTTGGCATTTAATTTGTAAAGTAATATTCCATGATGTTCTGTTATTGTTCATGCACTTATGATTACTCTGTCTTACCTGCATTTTGCTCCTGATCTTAGAAAACAGAAGCATCACAAGAAGGGGATGCTGACCTACTCCCAAAACGAGGACTAGAGGATTTTGATTGCTCAAACGGTGTATCACAATTTGGTGATACCCTTCCAGAGAGTGGAGGGGGTGCTCAGAGTTCTCAAGAAAGACAAAATTTAGGAAATAGTATCCGTGAATCATCGAGCAATGAAAGAGATGCATATATACGGCTCCTGAAAGACATGGAAGAAACCCGTTTCTGTTATATTCCACCAAGGGAGCATCTTAAGCGACATGACTATCTCCATTATGTTCGTAAAAAGGATGATGGCTCACTGAGTTATGCTGCTCATGCTGATTACTACATACTGCTCCGAGCTTGTGCGAAGGCAGTCAAGGTTGATGTACGGATTATGCACCTTGGGGTGTTGAAACTTGAGAAAAGACTAGCTTGGACTGAGAACAGAATTAGTGATTGTTTACAAAAGATCTCATCATGACACAGTTTTTTGTGAGGTTTTTCAGATTTAGGCTGGACAGACTTAGAAGTGAGAGAGAGCTTCCAAATGTTCCTGCTAGCTCGTCAATAGTTGGTTGGTTCTGGATGATTTCCAGAATTTTTGATCGTGCTGCTGGCCACTAAATCAGTTCTGTTGTAGAATTGATAGATTGAATTGTATATACGGTATTCCCTATCCTTTTCAGTGAGGTTTTTTAAGGCTTTCTGGGATTGAGGGTGTTTAGGGAGGTTAACGGGGATGAATCCCCCAAGCTTACTAGGATCAGACAGCTCTTCTCTTGTGCTCTATTACTAGTAAATTTTAAGAAGTTTGTTTTCATTTGTGTGGTCGTGTGGAAGATGATATTGATAACTAGATTTTCTTTTATGATGCGTGTCCCCTTTATATATGTATATATATTCGTCTTCCTCAAGATACTACAGTAGTTGCAGTGCCCTGATCGACAGGGGTAGAGTGAGGCATTCTTGAGAAGTGTGCTCAATAAAATTGCAATTCCTAAATTTGTTTGGGGAAAATTATATCGTCCACCCATGACATTTGGTGAAATTATACACCCTACCCACGAGGTTTTAAAAATTACTTTGCCCACCCATGTGGTTTCCACAATTTTATATCCAACAATTTTTCTAATATTTGATCAACTTAAAAGATGGTTAAATGATATCCAAATTTGATGAAACTTTACATGGACGATGCTAAGGTGTTATATTTTTGTTCAATGCCAAATTCAAAGTTTTTTAAGGTCATATATGACCTGTGGGACCCAATGAAACATGAGACATGTTCATCGGGTCCCACGGATCATATATGAGCTTAAAAAACGTTGGATTTCACATTTTACCAAAATATAACACTTTAATATCGTCCATGTAAAGTTTCATCAAATTTGGATATCATTTAACCATCTTTTAAGTTGATCAAATATTAGAAAAGTTGCTAGATGTAAAATTATGGAAACCACATGGGTGGGCAAAGTAATTTTTGAAACCTCGTGGGTGGGCTGTGTAATTTCGCCAAACGTCATGGGTGGGCGATGTAATTTTCCCATTTGTTTATGAAGCGTTGGTAAAAAGAAAAGTTAATGAAGGGAAGCTATGAAAGAGAAAATGAAACCACTAGACCTGACAATTTTGACCCAACCCGAAACCCAACCGGAACCCAACCCATATTTTTGCGGGTTAGGGTTTGATTATAGACCCATCTATTTTTTGGGTTGGGTTAGGGTAAAAAGCTAATTTTGTGGGTTGGGTTAGGGTAGAGATCTTAATCCATGACCCAACCCGAAACCCGAAAATATATTTGTTAATAATAAAAAATAAAAATATTAATTCACACACACACACATATATATATTTATTATTTTCAGATCAAACTATGCCTTAGCCTTAAGCCCAAGTATAGTTGGACTATCCCAACTTTAATAATATCACATAATCATAACTAAACAAACGGTCCAACCAGCTGCATATCAAACAAAGGGTACAACCAGACTGTAACATAATGTTGAAAACCCAAATGCTCTCATCTTGCAGACTCACGTCCATTTTTCT